>JAOVVB010000041.1:2715711-2749722 GCA_028570985.1 Heterobranchus longifilis | reverse complement strand
TGGTTTATAATAATAATAATAATAATAATAATAATAATAATAATAATAATCTGTTGTATAACACATGCAGCAGATTCTGTAAGAGTTAATAAGTCGTACTGTTCATAAAGTGACTCAGGCTTAAGGGTCAGTTAATAAGCGTTTATAGAACGTAATGGACCTTTTAACAAACGGAGCTGAAAATCTCGCCTGTGTCTAATAAATGTGCCTCATCCCCCATCCTCCTGACCAATAGAGAGAGAGAGAGAGAGAGAGAGAGAGAGTGTGTGTGTGTGTGTGAGAGAGAGAGAGAGAGTCTAAACTTAACTCATCACATTGGGGAAAAAATGAAAAGGCGGAGGGTCGCAAAGCAAACGCCGGAGAGGCCGCACAGAGTGCAAAACTCGCTGATCTGATGAGTTCAAGAATATCTCGAATTAGCGTTTTGTGTTGTTCTGTTGTGCAGCGTTTATCAAGTTGTGTAATTTAGTAACAGTTATTTTTTTTTTTAAATAACTAATCAGCGTTGTGCAAAAGCATAACTATTACGCAAAACACAGAAAAAGACGGGGGGATAAACATTCTTTGGCCTGTCATACAATTTAACAGTAAGGCGCACAGGTACCTCCGGGTCTCTGCAACGGGATCAGCGCGTGCATTTCTCCGGTTCCGGTGGAGGGATGCGTAAGGGGTGAAGAGGTGGGGGGGCAAATCCGTTCCGTTTCTCTTCTTGAATCCGCCTCTCTCTCGCTCTTCCTCTCCCCGGTATCCGCTCGGTGAGAGTATCCACGCGCTATAGAGACACTTCTTTCGTCCTCGGACCCTTTAAGGCAAACACCAGCGAGGACCAATCACTGAGCCATCATCATCATCATCACCACAGCGGCTCTGCAGAAGAGGAAGCTGTTTACAGGAGCTCTGGTGCTAATTAGACTGAACAGAATCTCCGGTACAGCTCGGACTGGACCTGCGTCCATGGAGCGCGCGGAGCAGCACAGCGCGTCCGCCCTGGTCATGAGCGCATTTTCTACAGAGTTTTGAAAAATCTTTCCGCTTTCCCAAATCGACACTGTTTTCAACTCAACTTTTTTTTGTTGGAGTATTTTTTTCAACGGACTTCACGGTAACTGTGAGTGGCGGAAATATTTTCCCCGGTATTTTAAATCACCATGTTTCAGCCGACACCGAAGAGATGTTTCACTATAGAGTCTTTAGTAGCGAAGGATAATAATCCTCCTCCTGCTCCTGTTCTACCGGTATCCAGATCAGAGGAGCCCACGCGACCCGCGGCGGCGCTCAGTTACGCCGCCGGTGCGAGCCACGTGAGTCCGTTTCTCAATGGCTTCACCACCGGCGCGAGGGGCGTCTATTCCAGCGCGGACCTCGTATTCGCCGAGGCCATGTCGCACGCGCCCAGCTCGGCGGTGCCCGTGCACCCGGTCGTCCCCGCTCCCGCGCATCATCCGCCGCCGCCCCCGCCGCCGCCGCATGCGCTCGCCGCTCACCACGCGCTTACCTCCTCGCACGGGCCGCACGCCCTGTTCGCCAGCCAGCAAAGGGACCCCGCAACATTTTACCCGTGGTTAATACATAGATACAGATACTTGGGGCACAGATTTCAAGGTATGTTTAAATTATTATTATTATTATTATTATTACTACTACTACTACTACTACTATCTTAACATTCGTTCCTGTTTTTTCTATCTTTTTTTATTTTTAAATTAATTGTATCGCAGATGGAAAAAAATATTTAGCATGTGTCTTACACTTTGGCAATTCATAATGCATATAAATGAAAACATTAAACGAATAAGAAAACGACCAAAACGAAAATATCGTTTTACATTTTGTATATTGTATATTTGACGGGTTTTCAAAACTTGTAAATGTAACCATTTTTTGTTTGTTGTTCAGTTTTAGTAAACTGTCAGTTTAAAACTCGACTAGCGAAAGAAATAGTTTCTAAGCTGAATTTTGATGCATTTCCTCCTGTAATCGTTATAATTACAGGTCTATTAAAATATAGGTATATAAAATAAGTATATAATAGTAAAAAAAATTATAATAGTAAATTTTATTGCTTAGATTCATTTATTTAATTTAACTGTTGCCTGTACAATAACAACAGGCCTACTATATGAACGAAGACCAAGAGAAAAAAAAACTTGGAGCCGATAAGTAAAATAGAAATGCTTTCCCCCCATTTGCTGTAAAATTATGGCCCAAAATGTAATGCAAGTGTTATTTCATCCGAAATAAAACTGTGAGGCCATCCATCCTGTTCTCTCCTGTCTTTCAAACAAAGCCGTCATGAAAATTATGTCTATGGGAACTGGAATTGTACAGTGTCAAAGTATTGGCATCAAAACAATGGAAAATAAACAGCGCCTGTAATTATCCAATCCAGTTCTTGAATGGGCAAACAAGCACAAAGCAACGCTATTATTAAATGTAGAATAAATAATAATAATAATAATAATAATAATAATAGAAAAACAGTATGTAGGTGTATGCATGTGCGCAGGATACTAGCCAATATGTTACACGGTTGACTTTTTTACACTTTAGTGTTTTAGTTAAACGATTGTTGTTTTTTATTGTTATTTTTTTTATCGAAATGATGCATTTGTCTCACGCGGTTAAAATGTTTTGATTAGAAATGTGTCGCAATTGCTGCACTGCCAGGTTAATTAATAATTTCACGAGAACGTAATAGCCAACATAACTCGAAAAACATTTCGCTTTTTGTAATTATTTAAAATGCTAAACAATCATTGTAATTAATATTTTAGTGCTAGTTTTATGATTAAATGTATGATTAAGTTCGAGACCCTGTACTAAGCAAAGTGAAAGCCTGGGATAAGGAGGTGAAGTGTATATTTGAAATAAATTTGCATCGACTGCACGGTGCTCGTGTTGCTACTCATTTCCTGTTGTAAATTTGATTAATTTAGCGTCAGCTCGGGTGTTTTGCAGCGTCAATACAAAGGCCTGTGTGGTGATATTATAGGGATGCCTGGCTTATAAATGTCTTATGGCTCATAACAGTCTTTTACGTGCAGGAAACGATATTTTTTCGTGCAACATTGCAGGAAACGAAACGAGTCCGGAGAGTTTCCTTTTGCACAACGCGCTCGCCAGGAAGCCCAAACGGATCCGCACGGCGTTTTCTCCGTCGCAGTTGCTCCGGCTCGAGCACGCGTTTGAAAAAAACCACTACGTGGTGGGAGCAGAGCGGAAGCAGCTCGCGCACAGCCTCAGCCTAACAGAAACTCAGGTAGGACCACATCTACCGCATGTTTGCATTTTAATTCATGCAAAATAACAATGATTAGAGGCTAAGCCTTGGTTAGATGAGCATGAAAAAAGTGCACGCGCATGCACTGCATTGAAAAATGTTTTTTTTTTTTGTTTAAGTCTGAAATGTATGCACATGCGCCTTCTATCATAACTCACTGCACAGCATATTTTTTGTGTGATTTTTGAAAAAAAAAAAATCTAATTTCAAGACGAAGCGATTCTGCTATTATTATTATTATTATCATCATCATGTCAGTTTTCTTTTTTTTCCTACGTGCGCGGTTTATCTAACCTGTAAGAATCTGAACTTGAAAAAGAGAAAGTTTAATCGAACCCTAACTCAGGAAGGTTTAAGATTTCTCAGGACACTTGCTTCTTAATTATAACAACATAATTATAGTTAATTTTCTAAAGAACAATATAAACAAAATACACAACACTGCCTAGTGAAGCACAGATAGTATTTAGATATTAACTAATTTGTAAATGAAGTGTTGATTTAGGAATACAAGTTTACAATTAGCCCAATTACCGCCTCAAACATTAGGCTATTTATTTGCTTATGTCATTGTTGAAGTGGCTTACGGTTCTATTCGTGTTGACCCGTAAATGGGGTGAAAGTCAAACTGAAAATGAAAGTTTGGTTAGGATCAGGATTTACTGTATTAGGTAAGCTCGACTGAACTCCTCATATTAACTCCTTTTAGAAAATGTCTGGCACTTATCCGGTTAACCAGGTTAAAGGGGACACTTCAGAGAGGCGCCATATTTAGAATCGTATTTGTGTTTATATGGCTCGGTGGCTGTATTGTGCCCAGTGTGAGCACAGATCCCCTTTACTAAACGAGGCCAAGAGGGAGAAATGAACTATAGGAGCCACTTCAACGCTTCAATTAGCGTGCTGAAAAAGCGCATTAAATGCACCTCGCTGGCCAAGCTCGTTCTGCGTCTGATATGAAGGATAAAAGATGACGAATTAAAGCTAACGGGCCAAACGACGGAACAATTGCAATAGAAAAGTTTCCCCTTCTTTCTCTGCTCATTTAATATCCTGGCTCAATAACCTGTGCACCTCAAATGCAGAAATCCCTCAGGGGGTACAATCACTCTGGACAAATGTGTGAAAAATAAAGGTGCTGCTTGATTTTTTAAATTTTTGTTTGCACCGTTACATTGCAGCAATTATTCTCTGAAGTACAGTTGTACTGTCTAAATGAACAGAAATAACTGCATTTAGTGTGGAACTGTATAATGTACACTGGTTTTTACACCGTTATATTTGAAATGGCGTTCGCTTTATCATCCGGACAATTATTTTCAGACTTTAAGAAAAATGGGTTACTTATCTCTGAACACACCTTTCGCATCTTTATATTAATTGATTACCTCAAAATACAGATCTAAATGCTAAATTGAAAATGTTATTTGATTTGGGGTGCCTTTTAAAAATTAAATTAACGGTACATCCACGTGTCCAGGTAAAACTTAAAAAGATAAGAAAAGATAAGGGTCCCGCAAAGTTTTTCTGAGATGGAGCCAAACCATTATTATTGACTTTTCTCCCGCATTTCCATATTTTAGTTTCGTTTCTGCAACGGATAAAGAAATACAGTTGACACCACAGTGTAACTGATAGTTATATATTACATATAGGAGTGATAGAATTTAATTGTTTAAGTTATTAATATTTCAAATATGTGTCATATTACACTGTGTTCTGCTGAACTATATTATATAGCGTAATCTATGAATGATTTATACACACTTACTACACTTTTGTCATAGTGCTCGTTTTTTCCCCCGTTTAATTCTGACACTATATATAAGCTGTTTTCCAATATTTTATTTACAATAGGTTTTACTTGCTCATTCGGAAATAAAGGCACTTGTCATTGGGATGGTACCATTAAGGGAGTAGAGTGTGTACCTTTTAGGTCTTTAGGGTCCAATTATATAGATGGAATTATTTTTAAAGGAAGACTGTAGGAAGAAGATGGGCTAAAAGGTCTAAAATGTGTCCTCTTAATTAAGCGACAGTACAGTTTGCTAGCTTTATTTCCAAGTGCAGTTTTACAAATCCATAATTTTAATTTTCTGAAATGTAATTCATGTTATGTACAAATGCTCTAGAAATAAAATTAAAACAAAGAACTCGAAAGATCCAGCAAAAGGAACTTTTTTGTCGGTTTTAAGCACCCTTTGGGATATATTTAGACTCTGGTGTTGTGTCTCGTCAGGAAAGAGCTCGCTGAATCAAATGAAGACTCGCTATTTAGACTGCACTCTCGGATAGAGTGACAGAGAGCTTTATTCCTTGTATAAGGCTATTCATCTTTTTCCAGACCTGTCACTGATACTAAAGCTGAGAGGCCAGCTTGCTTTTTGGCAACGCAAAAAAAAAAAAAAAGAAAAAAAAAAAAAAGAGAGAATGTTTTATGATTTTATTCTATACATGTTTTTGTGTCATTTATACCCCCTTCTGCTTCCCGACAGGTCAAAGTTTGGTTTCAGAACAGAAGGACGAAATTTAAGCGTCAGAAACTGGAGGAGGAAGGCTCGGACTCGCAGCAGAAAAAGAAAGGCACGCATCACGTGAACCGGTGGCGGCTCGCAACAAAACAGTCGAGTCCCGAGGAAATAGACGTCACGTCGGACGATTAAAAAGAAACGACCCAAATTAACAAATAATAATAAAAAAAAAAAACTCGAAGAGCTTTTGAAGCCTGGAAAACACGACCTGGAGTGAAAAGTGTGACACGGATAAAGGACGGCGTGAAAAACCCGAAAGAGAGCAAAACCAAATTTCTCTTTTCGGATCTCGGCAGCTCGAGGGTGAGAGAATCCTGTCGCTGTCATCACGAGGAAACTGTCAATACTGTTTTCCACGTTGCCAAGGCAACATGATTGACAGGTAGTAGACGGCCACGCCCCCGCCCCACCTCGCAGTCAAAATACAACTCCTAACGCGCATAGGACATTTGCACTTCTGAGAATATTTTTCCTTAAAAAGTACCAAAATACCTGCTTTTGGCAAAACTTGAATCGCATGATAAAGAGCAACGATTTTTTTTTCTCGGGGCGCGTAGGCGCATTAATTTAACCCTTTTTTTTGCAAAGTAACTTTATTCGGATTCTCTTTTTCAAACTGGGAAATGTCATGTGTGTTTTATGTTTTGTTTCTTTTCCTAAAAAAAGAACAGTGTGCAGTCTTTGAATTTATAATTATCGTGTCCAAGTGGTTGTGAAAATGATATGAAGTAGCAATGCTGCGGTAAAGTGTTTTGTTTTTAATAGCTAAGTAAAAAAATAATAGAACAACTACTCTTTTCAAATTTGGTGACATGGATTGACATTTTTAGCTTTCTCAGCTAAAGGGAGGGTATATCTCCCTCAATTTCCCACAATATACCAAAAGGAAAAAAAAACTACCTGATGACCGCCAAGCAGCAAAACTTCAAAAGCACTGAGCGTATATATTCCATGTACAGAGATACTTAAAATGTTTGTTTAAAAAAAAAACTTTCACCAGAATGTAAATAATTTGTGTTATTGTGTTAAGTTTGCTACAATTTTAACACAAAAAATATACTTCCAAGAAGTATATAATTGTCAATATTTTGTCAATAAAGTTTTATCATGTTGCTCAAAATAATAATAAAAAGACAGCAGAAAACTTCGACGAGTTTGTGAGCGGTAAAGTTAAAGCTTATATTTTTACTCAAACAAGTGTGGACGATCCCGATTTTAAAACATTCCTAGACATTAGAAATCATAACTAGCCTAAATACTCAACTTAAACAAACAAACAAACAAATAAATACTTAATACTTTTAATAGATAAACCTAAAATAAAAAAAATAAATAAAAAATAGCAAAGTTATTTACGCAACAAAATAGGGTGGCCTCTGATTATAGAGCATACATACATATATGCATACGGACATAAGCTTTTATCGCAAACATTATTTCATATCGAATACAAGGCTATGAAATATGTATACAAATAATATGATCAAATATTATAGGTGCATGATTAGCGTATTTGCATATTGATAGTAATTCCATCGTGTTGGGTAATACATTTTTTTGTAAGGTTCCCTTATCCAGTAGGGAAACAAAATCAAGCACAAAGTGGATGCTGTTGCCAGATAGCTACTTTACCGGACGAAGTGCTCCTTCTTCTTGTTTTTTTCTTTGCATTATTTTTTCCTCTCGGCCTGGTAGACGGCATTAATCACTTTTATTTTCACGGACAGAAAAAGCAGTGTCTGGCCCGTTCAGGCCACAAAGAGTCCTTACAAGCTTTTGTGAAAGTGCAAATCAGTTTAGGCAATTATCATACGAGTAATATGAAGGAAAGGGGAGGAGGGATGCGTTGCCCACTGGTCCACTTTAATCTGTTAATCCGTGGATCCAAAGGGGGCCTGGTTGGACATAATTTAGGACAATCCGACTGCCCCGCACAAAGCCGATAAGGGGAAAGCTGCAATGTGCTTAAAATGGGAGCTTTGTTTTTAAAATCGTGCCATTTCTGGAACAAAGCATATTTTTTTGCAAGCATCCAGGTCTAATAATTTCTAGTTTTGACACCCGGACGATGTCAAATGTATACATTATTCAGACTTTATTATTATTATTATTATCATTTAAAAAAAAATAAAACAACTGGTCTTTATTTTATTTAATTTTTTTGGAAAGACTCTGGTCTATAGAGAGGATATTTGATGGCCTGTGAACTATAACGGCAATAAAAAAAAAAATCTACAGAGAAGCTTTGGAAACCCCCACCACACAACTCCCTTAAAAGCTTTATTACAAACCCAGCTTTGAAATAGAGGGATTAGGAGGCTGAAAGGGGGGTCCCACAATGGCTGCAAGAAAAGGTTTCATGCTAATGAGGTTAATGCCCTTTTGTATCTCTGGACTGCACAACTTCATTACTCCTATCTGGAGGAGCTCAGTCCACTCGAGCTCCCCCCCGCCCTAAAAAAGGGAAGAAGGATTTCATAGCCGTCCTGTTCAAACTAGATAATTATATCTTTTCAAGTTGGCACTGAGATAAAGACAAAGTGCCTTGATCCGCTGCAAACAAATCTGCCACACCATAGCGGCTTATTATTATTATTATTACTATAATTATTATTAATTTATGTTTTTATTTTGCACAGCCAGTTTCAATGCATCAAGTGTTTACATTTAACGATTAGTTTAAATTAATAAAAAAAGTATATACCGTATATATATATATATATACTTTTTTTTATTAATAATATATATATAAATTAAACACGCAGCTGCATAGTTTTATGTCTTACAAAAGCAAAGCAAACTTTTTTTCTGTATTAAAAAAAACCCAAAATCTGAGGAAAGGTGTATTTTATGAAGCACACACCAAACTCGGCTATACCTGACTATTATTTTTTTTATGAACTGAGAATTAAATTATATAATCCAACAATTATAAACGGAAATATAAGAAAATTATTCATAATTTCTGAATTAAGGGCACAATTATATTTTTACGAGTCACAAATAATAATAGTATTTATTGATTTATCTCTTGTGAAGTACAACATAGGATCAATCTCATTTTCCCAATAATAGATCAGATAATCTTAATCACTTGTTCCTATTTTGCAATTCAAAATAATTTTTCTACAAATAAATTGGATCATAATTATCCCTACTTCCCTTTTTATTATTCTATTATTTTAGACTTCCCTGTTCATTCGCATGCTGGAAACACCGAAAGGTGGATTATGAGCTCGACCTAATGCGCTATGAATATCCTGCCACGACTTTCCTTTTACCAACAAGCCTGCTGGGCCGGTGACCCCGTGACCCGCTTACCTAACCTCATAGTGCGTTAACACGTCGGAGGGGGAACATTAACTGCAATGCCACGCTTATGGAGTAAAAGAGCGATCAATCACGAAGGTTCCTTGCAGCATGGCTTCATGCATTTTACAACTAGCTCTCAAATAACACAAACACTACACATACACATACAGAGAGAGAGAGAGAGAGAGACAGAGAGGCGATGCAACCCTTGTGCCCTTCTTTGCGCGAGTGATGCTTTATAGCTAATTGGTCGCCTCTTAAAAAAAAAACCTACTATCAAATAACCCCGGTGACCCAAACCCTCTAATCGGCAATTACCAGCTTTAATTACATCCGCTCATCCGAGTGAATGGCACTTTTACCAGGACGCAGGACGCACTCAGGGCGCGGGATAAAGCCACGCATTGACGCAGCACCTGTAAACACGGAGATGAAGGGAAAAATGGCATTAATACTCGGCGCTGTGGTATTCGAACAAATTAAAGATGTGCATGCCAAAAATCAAAACTTTGCAGTGGCCCATCGTCGTTTTAACTCCACCAAATTATTCCTATTTTAAGCGACTTTATGCAAGTCTGAGCAAACCAGAAATAAAGCTTAAACTAAAAATGCGTAAAACGAGTAGTTGGGTAGAAACACGCCTCTGTATCGCATGCTTTATTTACCAAAATAAGCTTTAAATGATGGCAGCTACATGCAATATTTTTAATCGACTTACTTTTACTTGAATACTCATCGAGATCAGATCTCTAAACACCTTTCTGGGGACAAACCCACAGAAATGTGAGTTTACATTAAACATAGCCTATATGTCATGCGATTTATACAGCGACGGAGAAAATAGCAAATGTCACTTGTACTGTCCGTGGGAAAAAGAACCACTAAATGGCAACTTTAATTATTCGCAGATTGTTATTTACCAAAGACAAAACTTGGGATACGGACATTTAAGGGGCATCGAGACGCTACAGACTATTTTATCTCAGTCTAACATGGCAAATATAAGCTATTACAAAAAAGAAAAAAAAACACACACACTTAGGCTTGTAGTAAAGTGCAAAACTATAAGAAGCCAAAATATCTGCAAACTTGTATTTAAAATATTTTACTACGTCTAAAACTCAAAAGCAAGACCTGTTTTGGTAATAAAGTAACACTGCGTTTTATAGTATCTGTTAAATATAGACGACAACATACAACAGGGTGTTAATTTTTCCTTCCTCCTATTTGTTTACAACTGTTCATCTAAAAACGCTTTTAATTAGTGTTTAATTAATTAGCTTACGTGTTTGCCCTGGAGCAGCCATTGTGCGTGTTTTTTCTCAGTGTATTTCAGTGATTGCACATATGTTTTTAGACTCTACTGGGCTTCCCTGAAACTAAGGATTCCGTCTCAGAGGGGTTTTCCCCTTTAAATAAACAATAATTAAATTAAAGAAGCAGAATAGAGCACAGACACAATGCAGATCGACAACAAACTTGCTTATTTCCGTTTCACCAGCTGCTCTAAAAACCTTGAAATTTTGGGTTCAGCAATAAACATTAAAGGCTAAGAAGCAATTAACACCCAGCCATCCAACACACTAAAAATACAGCAAATAGACGTTTGTATATTTTTTCGACTCAACTCTACATTTATTTTCTACATAAGAAATATTTCCTTTAACTTCTGATTTGGGATTTTTCTCCCTCTAGAAAGTCAAGGCTGTGTTTACTCAAACACAAAAACTTTTAAACTTCAGTTCATAAAATGCCAGGCCTTCAAAGTTCCCCCAATTTTCAAAAGAACTTTTCCACCTCACAAAGAGCTTGATAATTAACTAACTATTTGGATCATGCAAGCATAATGAAAAGTTCAAACTCTACAAGGCGGGGAGTTCCTGAAACTGGAACAGCAAACCAATGATCTCAAACTAACCAGCTTTGAAAATTAGGAGCATAAAATGTTGTTTATAAAGATCCATTTGATTCTCATGATAACACAGACGCTTCACATGATGCTCGATTTAATTCATATAATTCTCTGGATTGCATTTAATCAGCTGAAATACCTGATATTGTAAAAAAGTTATTTCAACAGGCATTAATTAATTTCAGGCTTTTTCCTTATTTTATCAATCATTAAAATATAGTTAGACTGGAGGTAACCTGTGTCTCCGACAGACAAAAAGCTCCAGCGATAGATACATATAATTTGTATATAAAATAGCAAAGCAAATACACATTACAAATGCAGATCAACCCCCTATAAAAACGTAAGATACCATTTAAAGCTAACATCTGAAGCTCTCAAATTCAACTGTTATCAAGGATATAATTAGGTCAAGGTTTCAGTGTCACATGGTTTGGCCATGTCAGTGAGATCAATCACGATTAATTCCAATGACATTATGTCTAGGCAAAGCAATACAGTACTTTTACTAAAATTCCTTATAAATGATTCCTTATAAAACAGTTCCTTCTAAAAACATTATCCAACTTGTACACACTTTAGAAAAAAATTTAGAAGCCTGATGTTTGGTTGATCCAATAGGGAAAATGTTAAAGCAAGGAGCCAGTCTTAGCTGCAAAAAGCCTGCTGTGGCCACAAGCTGACACATCAAGCAATAAGAAGCAGCAAGAATTCAGTACATATCAAAACGTTCAGTCAACAAAAAAAAAAAAAGTCTTCATTCACTGCATTTTTAATTCAATCAGATGTAATCCGAGATCCTTGCTTTCATACCACTGAGCTCAGGAATGCTTGAATGTGATTGGTCAAAAGGCATTAACATCAGCTTTAGCAGTAATTTCTAGTAATGCTCTTAGTCTAACATGGCTTCCTTCTAACAACATAGGGTTTTATAAATACTTTTAACATTTAACATTTACAGTCAAGGTGTGAAGACGGGTAGAGAATTTCTGGAATTTGTGCTTTCTCAAGATGATGTAGTTATGCAACAGAACCAAAGTATTTTTTTTTCCTCACTGATAAATTCACTGACTTTTGCAACACAAAATGATGAATTTAATCTTAGTTTCATCAAGGATCATTATCGGATTGCACACCAGCACCCCTTTAGTTTGTGAAATCCAGTACAGCCATCGCTTATAAAACCTATAACCAAACATTTTTGATTTATTGGCTAAGCTAGATGGTCTGGCAGTTCAAAACAGTTCAGAAAGTTCAAAACAGATAGCGGACACAAGTTAGGATATTTTTGCAGTCCATCATTCTGAGAAGGGTATGATATTTAATAAACCATGAGCCATTTACTATTTTAATATGTCTCCAAAACGCAAGCCAAAAGAAACTGTACACATGGCCATACCAGTTTGTGATCTCAGAGTTGAACAGCACACTGAGGTTTAGATGAGAGGATTCATTTCTTCTACAGAGTGCTTAGAAATCACAACCAATATCTGCCATGCTTATGAAATTAAAGGCTGGAATCAGCTGCGCCAGTTAGCACTGGAAATCTCTGTTAGCCAATAATAGTAAAGTAGTGCAAGCCAATGGGAGGTTCAAATTCCATCAGGGGAGTGTTGGGACGACATACAGCATTACACAGCTGCTGACGTGACATGGTGGTTATATTTTAATAAAGTGTAGCCATGAGTTAATATACTGAGACCATGAGATTTAGAAATGCTTAACTCGTAGCAAATATTTGAAAAAACTTTGAAAGACATCAGGTCGATTAGAGCATTCTGGCACCATGAGCACAGACTGAGGACTGATTGATATGCATGACTTCAATAAAGAAATGAATCGCTGCTATTGAGATATGTCTATACCATTATCCAACGTCATCTTAACCAAATCTTCTGTCCATCCCTTCCAAGGAATGAACTGAAGGCTACATATAATGAGCACGAGGTTTCATAAAATATGATATTGTGGACTCCAGTTACACAATTTGTGGCCACAACATAAGTCATGACTATGATATACTTAGCTTGTGGCCTTGAAATATTAATTGGAGGCTTTGCTATATTAATTCACGGTCACACCTTGTTAAAACATAACCCTCAACGACTCTAATATAAATAGAGATTATTTTCATGGTGCAGATTTCTATTATTTCTTTGTATTCCAGTTAAATCCAATCATAATTGAACTGTAGCAGTGTTTAAAAAGTAAAGCCTCCTATAAATGTAGCATATTTATTAAGGAGGTGTCAGGCTGGACCCGTTTTAACTCAGACTGCAAAGAATTCTAATAACCCATTCAAGACAAACATACTAAAAATATGTTTTTCAGGTTTTAGCGGCAGACTTGAGAGCATACGGATTTTTTTTGCGTATAAGAACTCGGTAAGAAATTTTTAGGCGAGTGAGCAGAAGCTTGCTAAATCTGAATAGCACTGGATTGTTTTGTCTCAAAGCGAGGAGAGAGCAAATCAGGCCAATTCACACAAGGGTTTCTGCATGTGTGCGTGTGTATGTGTGTGTGTGTGTGTGTGTAAGCAAGAGAGAGTGAGAGAGAAAAGGAGAAAAGTGTGTGTGTAGCTCCTTGTTTCTACTGTCCAGTCACTTGCTGTCCTTTTGGGGGGGGACTCCAGAGGCTAGTTAGAAGGTGTCTCGTTCTCACCACGAATCTAATTAGATCCCTGACTGAGGTCTTAACATTTCCTTGAAGAAAGAGAGAGAGAGAGTGAGAGAAAGAGAGAGAAAGAACGCTGTTCAAAAGGGGGAGAAAAGGTGCTAAAACACCATCTCTCTTGCCTTTCCTCACTCTCCTCCACCCTCACCCCATCCCGCCAGCCCCCTCGGAAGAAAAACAAAGAGCGGCGAGCTAATGAAGTTGGTAATTAAGAAGCTTCTGTCAGGCACAATAGGTAATTAGACATTCGCTTCCCTCGGGTGCTGGCAGTCCAGTCTCATCAGTGCTTGGAATGACCAAGCATGCTAGCCTTTCAGACCCCTCTGAAAAGAGAGAGGAGTGCTAATTTTCACCTCCCCCTGACCTGGACCTGCTATATCTCCTCAGGCTCAGAGTGCACCATTTCCTCCCACATTCAGTACCGTGGTTCACCCTGATTGCCAAGTGTGTTACGAAATACACACCAGGCACTTAGAGACATGGTCAGAGCACTAGAATTAACATGCATCCTGTATACTGTAGGGTTCTACAGTATACAGACAGCGGTTATTTACACAAAATCTTAAGACGTAATGGTAAAAAAAAAAAAAAAAAAGCACGATTATGAGGAGAAGCTCCTAAACAGCTCCATGAGCATCTTTCACCTTTTGAAGCCACTCTCATTGCTTTGTCTATGAAATGCCATAAAACGGGCAAAACGCTGTGAAATGAGTGTGCATGTGCCTCTCTCAGCATTCTGAGGGAAGCCATTCTAATTATCACGTTTCCTTTAGATTGCTCGGCCTGTGGTGGAGATAGGGAGAGTTCACTTGGCCTCAATTAAGCATATTTATCTCTGATTATCCGACGGTGAGATTTCTGTGCGGGCGAAGAGATTATTCTAAAGAGGCGGCGATACGCGGGAGGAGCGAAATGTTCAGACGAAGTGACATCTTTCAGTCGGAGAAGAAAGGGGGAATGAAAGAAATGGAAATTGAATCAGGATGAGACGCAGTTAAAACTCCCTTCTGTGTTTCTCCATACCGGTGTAAACATAACGAATGGCTTTCGTTTTTTCCCCCTGACGGGAGAATAACATGACGCATGAGGAGACGTTTTCCCCACGAGACAAGTGAACCAAGAATTTAAAGAAAAAATCTTGTATTTTGTCCCACAGATATTTGAGTGTCTATTCCGATATTATTGACCATCTCCTGTACAGCGTATATACAGTTAAGTCACCACTAAACCCCTGAGCAACCCTTCCAGTACAGGTGTGACCAGTGACGACTGGTCAAGACTTGGAATTCGAGGAGTAAAAATCCTATTATCTGTTACAGTTTAGTCTTATAGCATAAAAATAGTTTATGCATTATGTGCACAAAGCAAGACAGGCATCACCACTCATGGTCTTTTTATAGTTTAAAGTCTGTAAATATGCTGTGTCTTGTAAAAAGCAAGAGTTATACATTGAAAATTGTGCCAATGAGAGCCAACACACTTATTGAATCCAAACACAAATTATGCCTCTGTCCTTTATCTCCTTGTTTAATTTGGATTTTGATCAGACATCGTGTGCTTCATCATCTATTAATTTCTTTCCCAAAGGAATTTTATGATGATATGGTGCATGAAACTACTACTTTATTTTTTTTATTTTTTAAAAAACAAACAAACAAACAAACAAAAAAAAACAAGTAAATTACTATTCTACAGTGACAATGTTTGTTTCAGTCTCCAAATATATTCAGTTCATCTGGACCTATAGTTAACTACATTTTTAACATCCTGGACAGACATGATGCCAGAATCCCTAGCCAGGAATTCAGCCACGAGTTCCTGAACATGAACAAGCACACTCAACCTTGATCTGACCGTGACCCTATTTGGGTCAATTCCAAAATCAAATCTGTTCATCTGCTGGTTAATGTCCAAACATAATTCCAAACAAATGCAACAAACATTCAAAGAGAATCTAGGATGGACAAAAACAAGGAGTTTTTCTGGTGGTAGAGGCATAATCCACTTAAAGCCATCTATTAAAATTTTTTAAAATAATTTGGATACCAAAAATATAATTCAACCAAAAGCACAACTTTCCTTATGTTGAATGTATTAGAAACTGCTTACCAGTGGCAGAACCCAGATTTTGTAATTCGCTGCTCTCTTACACACTCAAAGTTCAGATAGTCAGTTTCATATCTCAAGTGTTTAATAATCGTTCAATGTAATGCTTACTCCACGACTTAAAATGACTATTCTTTCAGCACTACAGCCTAAACTCCATGCCAATCTCTCACATACTGTATGTGTCATGGATCTGGTGCTTACTGGGGCCCCTTTGATCTGTGGGTTCATTTTGACATTCCTGGTAACCATTTACACTGTTTAGACGAGACGTGCCCTGCTGCAGGGCACAACACCTGGGATCTGAACCGCTGACCTCACGGCCGAAGCTCAGGGATCAGCACGGACAGACAGAACCTCTGCTTCATATCCTGTTAGGCCCCCGGCTGTGCCGGAGCATGTAGTCAGCCCTTGAGACATGTCACCTGTGCCCAGGTAATAGCAGTCATACCATAGGAAAGGGAAAAGGTCGGAGGAAGCGGTGCACAGCTGTGTCCACAAATGGAAGAAAGCTCACAGGCCACATTGTCATCTTAAGCCATGATGTTCCTCAGTTATCCAAGTAAATCTGAATGATCATACTGGATCATTTGTCTTACATACAATAATGGGGTGCAGCTCAACTGCAGGAAGAACCAAGTTATGGTTTCGGTAATTCAGGACGCCTAAGGGAAGAGGTTCTCAAATGAATAATCCAAAAAACATAACCCACTATTATCTTTCTGATTTAACATATTTTAAAGGAATAAAATATGTGAGTGAGATCTGTTGTGGAATTGTTTATTAACGTTTTTACAATTATAGCAACTGCGAGCTCCGGATAAACAATAAAAAAAACAAAAAACAAGTAGAGGTATTTATGTAATGATAAACTAGCCAGGGGAAGTGTTTTAACATCTGGATACGTTGCTTGCGCTCAATGAGCACAACATGTTGAGACTTTTTGCACAAAGACTTGTGGCGAACATATGACACTATAAAATGGAATGCGCAATCGGCATCATTAACTTTGGCACCTTTTTTTGTTTGCATTTTGAGAGATTGTGAACGCTGGTTTTCATAGAACAATGTGTACATGCGTTCTACTTAAGGGTCTGGTTTCACACCTCCTAACCAGAGTGGCTGTTTCAACACGTGAATAGCCTGTACTAGGTTATGAGGAACTGACTTCACTGGGAGAAAGTATTTAACTTAAGATCGGGAGAGGTGCACAGTAATTGCAACATAGGTCTCCAGCCACACCTCGTGCACTTCAACAGGACCGGCTCCTCAAATCAGTCTTCATGGCTAATCAATGGCGAGCCCACATGTGGAGGAAAGTGCTGCATAGGTTAAGCCAATAGTTTTAAAACTAGCAGCTTTGGAGGACAGATTATACAGATAATCTGTAATTTAGAGCAGCTGTAAAAGGGCAAGTTGCAAAGTGAATGCCAGCCATTATTAATGCAAAAAGTAGAGTGGCATAGTTGACACGTGACTTCGTTTTAAAGGCCCTATATTTAAATTTTTTTAACAAGTTAACACAGGTCTCGCCCCCCCCCCCGGAAAATGCATTTTTCATACTTCCAACTTATCCTTTTTCACTCCTCTTCCAAATTTACTGTTTCAACGTCAATGTAAATGCCATGCCACACCCTGCCAGAGGATAACAAAGCTGAGGAGAGCTGGGAGGAGCTGAGCAACAAGACAGGGGAGGTCTTACACGAGGTCACATTAGGAGGAAAATATAATTCCTTCGGAAGGTCATTATATTTTATTTTATAATTAACTTCACTAATAAGTTGTCTGTGCATAACAGGTCCCGTTTAAAGCAAATGATCATACTGGATCATGTGCGCAAAAGTTTTCCCCAAGTGTGAAAACACCACCCATGCTGGCGATGAGAGGCGACACTTAAGGTACTTTCTCGTGAATCTAAACTGGAGAGAACCTTCCTGTACTAAATCCTGTACGTAACCAAATGACAATCGATTTTGTCCTTCTTCTGTTACTCCTCAAGTAGCACATCTTCAAGTCCTAATTTATCTTGTTTAAATGTGACATTAAGGCTAGAATCGTATTCACACAACAGAAATTTGTAAGAGAATAATTTTTTTTTTTATATCAGGCTAAATGTTTAATATATGGTGCTGTAATCGCCAGGCACAATAAATGTTACGTTACGTCTATCAGCTTTGTCTCAGCATGTGTGTCTGGAACTCCACTTCCTCTTGAAACCTCTTTACAACATGCTCTTCTTTGATACATGACCTCTGATGCATGTGGTTCCATAGGTTCTAAAAAAAAAAAAAAAAAAAACCATGCAGTGTGTGTCTTCTCTCTGTACCCCACCCTTAAATCACGTTTTGATAAGCTCGGCTGACGAGCCTCTCCTCAGGAGGAAATAAATGAGTCATTCTGAGCTCAGCGTGCTTTCCAAAACAAAAGCTAAAAAGGAGGCTGGAATTTTTGGAACGTTGTCTGTTTCCCAGCAGGTGCCTGTCAGCTCCCTAACAGATGTTCAACATACTGCTTCCTCCTCCTGCGTTAGTCGATGCCAAAGTGCCGCAAGTGAGTGAGCCAGTGAGCTAGGGCGGCGCTCATCCCTCAACGTCCGGCCTCGACCCTGCGCCTCTCAGCGCCACCGCCACGGGGAAGATAAAGAGCCTTGGACTGCCTGCTTGAAGGAATTCTAAATAGTAGTGGCTGTAAATCAGGCTCCCATGGCCCTATGGGTAGCAATTATCTTTTTTCGCACTAATAAATCCCCTCCCCATTACTGATAAGGTGGTGCTCTTTCTGAACCGCACAGAGGAAAGAAAACAAAAGCGTGCGTTTAATGAGGGAGGAAGAGTTGGATGGCGTAGACGGGTTTTTTTCCCCCCGCCCCGGTACGGCTTCTCGGTTCACTGGAAGCCGTTCAGCATCTTTAAGGCTCCTTCTAATATGCTTTTGTTCCCGGTTAATTTATATCTATTGCGCGCACACAAGACTTTAAGAGCCAGCTATTCACTGCAGGTGCAGAGAGTCTTTGAAAGTGTGAATTTTGATATAGATCCTCCTCAGACTTCTTTGATAGCCAAGATAATGAAGTAGCATATAAACTCTTAGTAACGTTTAGAGCTAAACTAGCTCTGTGGAGACTTAACGTGTTAGCTTGGTGAGAGATGAGAGGGGACGGCTGATCAGATAGTATGGTTCTACGATTGTATCTTCCAGGTTGATGTGTTCTTGGATGTTGAGCTGCGTTTTTGCAGCAGGAGCTGATGATAGACTACTGATATTTATATTCAGAGTCAAAGTTTTTTATTTTTTTAGCCACATATGAGATGGATAATTACTGGCAATGACAGAAAAATAATCCTCGACTTTCTATATGCAAGGTGTGCAAAGCTCCCACTTTCCAATTTTATAACAGGACTCGAACATGTGCGGTACGCTGTTTTAGGAAAATGATCAATGACAGGGTGACATAACTTGGTCCAATTGAAACGGAGTTACTGTTAACACCTTAACGTTCAATATCTCCCAATAACGGCACAGCCAAGGTCTCAACTGTCAAATTCTTAAAAGGGCACATTTTTGATAGCAATTTTGATGTTTTTGTTCGATATAATGGGATAGTCTGTTCATTCACTTTATAACAGCTATAATGGTCGCTTTTTTTTTTAAACCCCTCTGGACGTTAAGACAAAAAAACAAAAAAAAACAACAACCATATTGCCGATGTACCACATATTCCTTTTAAAAAACCTGCTCTGCAAAGGAAACCGTAAGAGTACAGCGCTTCAACCTCTGATTGCTGACACTGGAGACTCCTTCCATAAATGCCAGAATACTCTACCATACAAACAATCAAAAAGTACAAACTGTGTAGTGGTTCAGGTCTCTGCTTTTGTTCATAAAAGCTGAAATTTGGTTGAAGTTGTACAACTTTGTTTCTTGACTAAATAAATCTGTGTATACACTATATAGACATCAGTCTTGTTAGTCCCAGACCCAGAGAAACTTCTCTATCAGATGCATGACAAATGATGTGCTCCTTATAAAAGCACTGTGCTACTTCATGACCTAATTAACAATTGCACGGAATGATTAATAGATAAATAGTCCTAATCTCTTCCTTATTGATGCAGATCTCTGTGCACAAAGTGAGACCAGGTGTGTTTGCCAGTGCAAGCCACAGAGAACAAACATCAATTAAAAGGAGAAGGATGGAAAAAAAAAAAACAGCACAGTAACAAATTCTGCTCTCCTGCTTCTTCACAACTTCTTAGGTTGGGCCCTTGTTCTTAGTGAAGACTTAAGTTTAACCTCATTAGGAGAGCACACACTAGATACATAATTATTCCTGAGAGGAACAGCCTCACTAATACAAATTAGAGTGATAATGAAGCCACTGAGACTGGCCACTGCTGCTCCCTGAACATCACCTACGGTGAACTATTATGTGGAATTAGAGCGTTTGTTTACGTTGTGTGCTAAAAGCCTTTTTTGCCTTTTATAAAAAAAAAAAAAAGTCCAGGTTCTGCAAGTTCAATATAATCGACATTAAGGAACCTGTTTAGAATTTAGAAGTTAGTGTTCCAAACTATTTAATTCAGGGAAAACAGTATTCAGTATTCTGAAAATAGTAGAAAGCCCAATGTTGTGCATCATAAATTCCTGCTTTGGCTAAGCTACACGAGTTCTCCTTATTGCATAACTGCTGTGAATTTAGGCTGAAAAGCTGTTAGGCAGAGGAGCATGTACAACGCTGTCGGGCGCTTGTAAAAGTTCTGTGTGAGAAGACGATTCACGTCCGCTATCTGAAACGCATCTGGCCTTTTTATGCAATGCGGCAATTTGAGCGTGCTGAAAGTCTACTTCAAAAGATGTTCGAACGTCTCCTCGGGCAGGAGGAAATAATTCCTTTTCTTACCATTTCAAAACTTCACTCAAACATGAACTATAAATCTGGGATATTTCCACTTGTTTTGTGTTTGTACAGTGACAGAGATTCTCCTTGAGGTACATTGTAAAGCTCATAAACTGCTAAAAAGCCTATTGTAGTGTAGTACTGCTATCTAAAAAGCAAACAAAGAAATAAATAAATATCACATTTCACATCATTTTGTAACACATGAATACATGGAAAAGGTCAAAGTGCTGTTTCAACATGTCATGCCTTGAACTACAGTAAACATGGAAGATATCAGTTAAATACATGAAATTAATATGGGAAGAAAAACATGAAGAATGAATGGGGGGGTGCTAAATCGGAAGAAAAATGTATCCCTTCTAAAAGTCACATGACTCAAATTACATTACATTTAGTAATAATAATAAATGTAAATAATGAATCCCATGTTGTTAAATAAATAAATAAATAAACAAATAAATAAAGCATACTTGAAAAAATAATTGCGCAAAAATCCGAAGAGGGGATGGGGAAAAAAAAGTGAAAGTTAATGAATGTCAGTTAAAAAAAAAAAAAAAACTACATCATGCATATGAAGTGTCTAATAAATATGCGCACATTTTTGGTATTATTCTCTAATTATGTAGCAATAAAAAAAAGCAATATAAATTTTGGCAGAAACACTACAAAAGTGATTGTGTAGTGTGTTCGAGGCCAAAGCTGTGAATTAAAAAAAAAACCCTCCAAGAACAAAAAACAAAAAAACCACCACACCACACAAGTAGATGTTTTGCATGCATGTTGTTTGCAAGCTTGGTCACACGCCAAAACATCACTCTGTGGTTTCACACGGTTTTAATAAACCTCTCAAAAATAAAGAATTGTGTTCAGACAGCTCTTTCCTTGAACTGGTGCAGGTTAAACAAACCTTGGTGTTTTATTAGAGAGCATGCTCAAGAAGAAGAAGAAGAAGAAAAAAAAAGCTCTGAGGTTAAAAAAAAAATTGCAAAAGGAAGTCGACAAGAGAGACAAATGATGGATCTCACCCCACCGAAGGGGCTTGACATTTTAGCCAGAAAGGTTGATCGGCGCCATTGGCTGCCAATTAAACTGCATAATAAAGTCTTAAAATGCTGACGAAATGCTGCAGTGGTGCTGTCAGAGTGAGCTCAGCGAGGCTGGAAGGACGGGTCTATTAAAGCTCATGTCACACGTATGTTTGGCACATTTGAAAGCCATTTGGCTTCCTTTGTAAGATGCCTCTCTGGTTAAAGGGGAAGGACAGGGAATCTGGTGTGTGTGTGTGTGTGTGTGGGAGATGAAGCCACCTCCAACAAATCCAAGCCTCATATAAACTGCAGATAAAAGAGCCAACAGAGCAATTAGAGGCATCCTCTGACCTGGCGGGTGCTTCTCTTGAAAGCCACAGTTCCTGACAGGAAAAACTCCCAGAGCTGATACTATCTGTGGGATAGCGCTAAATAACCCAGTTATATATTTCTCCGGGCACCACAGAGTGATTGAAAGGGAGTGAAGGAGCAGATTTTGGCCAAAGGCAAAGATAAGCACTATGAGTGTGTGTGTGTGTGTGTGTGAGTGTGAGACAGGTCAGGTCCAGCAATCAGTTTGTGATCTGGGGCGGTGTTTAGTGGCGTTGTAAGATCGGCTAAACTGGCCCTAATTTGCCCTGTTGTAGGAGGTGTGTGATGAGGTGGAAAAGGTCCAGAGGGGGGAAAGGAAGAGGCCTTTCGTCTGTCAGAGACGGAGTTAAGCCTCGCCCCGGGGGCGGCACACTCGACCGAGATGAAGCCAGAGATAGGAGAGGGGAAGGAGGGAGAGCAGAGGATGAAAGATTGTCCACACCTGAGAGTTACGGCTCACTCAGCGAGCGCTCGCGGTTGCGAGAGTTTTTGTTTCTTTATTAAACGCGTCACTCACTAAGTGAATTATCTATTAGTGCACCATGACTCATCCGACAGGTGTGCAAACTTTAGCACTTTCTTTGAGACGGCTAAGTTTTCAACATTCTAACACGAGCAAAATACAACAGGGATTCTGTGTGACGTTTGTGCGGTGCTAGTCCCTGGCCGCTGTGCAGACATCGGAATGGTTTTGGCCATCAGCTACATCTTTTATATGACTATCCGTTTCTTTATCCCCCCAGATTTTAAAAGTAGATGTGACAATGCCAATATAAGAGAAAGAAACATTTTATTGCTAAATATTAAAATGCACTCTGACAGCTCAGTGGCCGAATGCTCAAATGATTATGGAGTCCAAATCCAGTGAGGATCTGGAGCGCATCTTTATCCATCTCCACTCCGCCCGAACACCAGTTTCCTTAGTGCATTCGTGGATTACATTACAGTCTGTTAATACTTAAGACCAATTAGAATGTAAAATCCAGCGGCTCTGACTATAGCGTAGCTACAAAAAGTGATTAATAACGCTAACCAAAGTCAGTCAATATTTAAACCATAACCCCTCTCCAGAGAGTATGCGCACACACACACACCTTACACAGTGTCACACAGAAGATACTTACACTCCCCTGCTTAAGCTGCACACACCATCACTTAAGCGTGAGTGGTCAATGTTTCAGGCACGAGTGAGAACCCTGTTGTATTCTAGAACCACAAACATTCACATTGACACGTGAATGTGTGAGTGTGTGAGAGAAAGAGAAACAACCTCTTTCCTTGGCAGGTCAAATTTGGGTTGGCAGAACAGCCGACCACAGAACAACCTGGAACTGTGTCAGAGAGCGCAACAGAGAAACAGAGGGAGAGATGGTCAGTAAGAGAGGGGAGAGAGAAAGACAGGAAAAATAATTTTAAAAAAGAGCAATTGAGTGTGGGGGTGTTTACATGGATGATTTGGGTGGTTTTATTGTGCATAGAAGTACATTTCTGTGTTAAACACTGATTGAATTTTTATCTAACGAGCAAGGCTTCAGTTCTATACACGTACACACAAGGCTGAGTGTGTGAGTGTACTTGCCCAGTGTGAATAATCTTGTTTTAGTTGGTCTGGATACACATCAGGACCTCTGAATGGGACTACAGGCGCTCGGTGATGTTGCGCTGTTGACTAAGCCAAAGCAATTATCCTGACTTTTAAGCTGTGAGCTGCATTTATTACTGCATAAAAGCCCTCATTCATTTAACATATATCTGATTATTTATTTATGACTCCTATGACAGGAGCTCATGTCTCTCGGCATTATGCGGTCGTCATCTCAGCGCACGGTTTGGTGTCTGATGAACAGGAAGTCGCTGCATCTACAGTAACAGGTGCCGTAACATGATGTTTAGGCAGATTCCTAATGAATGGTTATTTAAGATGTAAGGGGAAAAAAAACGTGCACATGTGCTTGATATTACCGTATACATTTGCTAAATTCACATGAACATCATGGAAGCTTGACTAATGAGGTCTTAAAAACCCTCCAGTATGAAATAGCCCAGAATAGACCAGAGCCAAGGTTGGTATGGCCACGGCTCCAATGCCTGCGGGTGGAGACCGCTGAAATCCACTCTGGTCTGTGAGGCGAAACAGACCAGATTTCACAAAACCACTGTATTCATATTTAAGGATTCAGGCTGTGTTTATACTACAGGAACAGGAAATGCTTGATTCTGATTGGTTAAAAATGTTCATTTTCTGTAACAGCAGCTCTACTGACAGTAGTTCCATCAGCAAAGATTATATTCCATCTCCATCCAGCTAGGGACCATGGAGGCCAATGGGGACCACTGTATTTATTCCCATTTTGTACAACCATGGTAGGACCTCTGGTCAACATTCACACAAACATTTAAGAGGATATTAATAAAGGTCAGTTTAAATATGGCGGATTTCTATATTCTAAAAACTTCTAAAAGGACTTCTGTAGGATGCATTTTGGAAAAGTGTCCAGTGTCAGATCTTGTGCACTTCTCACCGTTTTGTTTTATTAGGAGAAA
The DNA here is from genome assembly GCA_028570985.1 of Heterobranchus longifilis. Lineage (NCBI taxonomy): Eukaryota > Metazoa > Chordata > Actinopteri > Siluriformes > Clariidae > Heterobranchus > Heterobranchus longifilis. Next base: position 2,725,064 of record JAOVVB010000041.1, on the reverse strand, counting down.
TTTAGTGGCTGGTAAAGGAAAAGCAGCTTATAGCCGATTTAGTACACCATGTTAAAATTAATTGGACACCAAGGACAACGGGCCGTTCTTTACATAATAACCGGTTGTGCTATTTTCAGGAAATAAACCCGCTTCAGTGTAGTAAGGATAACTACGCTTTGCGACGGGTCACATGACCATCCTGCCACCGATTGTTCCCCTACGTCACCCGATAGTGTTTTTATTGTAACCTAATCAGCAACTCCACCTACACTCATCCAGAATCAGAATACTTCACGAGACTCGGATACAAATCATAGTAAAATCGGTGCCAAGCACAGAAATCAAAACACCACTCTGCCATCTGGAGACCTGGAGACGAAAAATCCTGTATTTATAAATGCAATCTCATTCGCCAAGATTTACTGACGTTAACCGAAGTGTTCTCTTTACGCATGCTGGATTACAACACAAAATCCTTTCATTAGGCTCTCATACTTCTAAAGCACCAAGGTGTTTTTTCCCCTCTAAGCTGATCTCGAGCGCTGGTCCAGAGGCGACCCCGGGGTGACAAAAAGGTGTTGCTTGGATATTTCACCACACGGGGCGAAAGACGATTGCCTCAGCGGCGCCATCTCTGCGGGGACTTCTAGTGTCATTAGGCGTCCACAAAGCGCCGTGGCGGGCTGAGGTCCACAGCCTCGCACTTGGCTCATTAAAGCAGAGCAGGAGTCGAGCCTCTGCTCCAATCCTCCCTCTCATTAAACCGCATTCAGCTAATAGGCCAAATCCACACCAGCACCACCGCAGAGGCGAGAGGCCTGAGGAGTAAACGAGTGTGCTCACACCCCTCTACCCCCTTCCTCCATCCTCTCAGGCCCCTAAAGGCCCACCTGAAGCCCTTTAAAAATAGCAATTTAACCATGTAGCTGAAATTGTGACTGGTTACAGTGCTAGGATTCTCAGGTGAATTCTGAGCCATTAGTACAGTTGTTTTTTTCCCCCCCAGTACCAGACAAGACAGCCTCTTGAGCCACCACATTAAAGATCATGTTTCATGTTGGGAATGTCAGCTTGGTTCGGTCAGTTTAAATAAAAATCTCCATGTCTATTCAGGTCACTGTATTTATACAATGTTTAAAAGGCGTCTCAGTTGTGCTTTGGGAGATCTATTGCACATCGCCGGGGTTGTTGACGCAACAGCTGAAGAAAGCATTTATATGATTGATACGAATCGAGAAGAAGTAAATAAGGACTGAGGTAAAATAAGATTCGCTAGTTGAGATTTGTTTTAAAGGTGTGAGACGATTATTTTTGCTTTTCCCAGCCCACTATGACTACACTCATTAATGCAAAAAAAAAAAAAACATGATTTTTGGAGAATGTGTGAATCCTTGAAACTTTTTTATTTATTTATTTATTTTTTTTTACCTGAAACATTCTTTTTTTGTGACTCATCTATTATAAGCTGTGAAAAAGTTAAAGTTGTAGTTCTTAACTTTTAGTTCTCAAACCTGTTACCTAACCACACATACCGCTGGGCGATTTTGGCATTTTGCACAAATCACATGGACGTTGCTTCATCCTGAAGATTTCCTGAAACTCATGAGAAGAAGAAAAAATTTTAATGATACAGTGATACTGATGGACACAGTCACTTTAAAACTTCAAGTTAATTATAAGAATGTTTTTGAAACAAATGCTAGGTTGTGCTTGATAATTCCATGAACGCCCAAAAAACCCTAAAGCCCATCATTCATTTAAAAGCAGGACAAGATTTTGAACCAGAAATGGGTTAGCAAATTCCTGAACAGTTAAACAAATGTTGTCTCAGATTCTATGCTGGGAAAAGTATATACAGTACTGTGCAAAGGTCTTAGGCACCATATTATACGCTTTACCAATTTAGTTATATATGTTTATCATGTCTGCATAATTATGTAAAAAAATCATTCAGTATTTCCATATATAACTTAAAAATTAATAACATCTATTTTACTTATAGTACTGTGCAAATGTCCTGGGCACATACAAAAACATGACATAAGCAAAAGATGCTTTTGAAAACATTTCTGCATAAAAGAAACTTCTATAAAGACTAATAAAATAAACAATCAATATTTGGAGTGAAAACTCATTGCTTAAAATCAGGCGTTTTAGACACAGATTTGTGCAGTTTTATAAGAAAACAGCTGTTAGGTTTTACTGAGCTTGCTGGAGAATATGAGTGTTCTTCTGGTAACTTCACACCCACTCATTTCTATTTTTATGCAAATTCCAGGAGCGTACATTAGGTTTTTTATTTCCATCTGAAACTTGTCTGTCTTGTACTATAAATTTGTTTCTCTACAGCCATGCATATAGTCTTCCGTAATGTTATTTATTTTTATAAATTTTTAAGTTATATATGTAAATACTGAGTGATTTTTTACATAATTATGCAGACATGATAAACATATATAACAAAATTGGTACAGCATATAGTATGGTGGCTAAGACTTTTGCACAGTACTGTATATAAAAAAATAAAGCCATTTAATGATGCTAAATGTCACCACAAAAAACCTGGAACATTCCACCAATTCTGCAGACATTGAAAATGGATAGCTGCATTCATATCCTCCCCTCTTTATGTAATAGCTGGCGTAATGTAAGCGAAAAGCAGGGGAGTAAAATCAGCTTTTTTCCCCTTCAGTGCCAGCACCTCATGGCCGAGGGTGTCTAATAAGGAAGCGGATGGTAATTATTGCCGAGAGTCTTTGTGATAACAGGGATCAGAGCTATTGCGCTGCAGTTCATTAAAGCACTGAGGACTAACATGGGAAAGGTGCTGAAATTAGAAAATGATATCGCTTTGTGGCCTTTCCCCCAAATACGATGTTTTCATCATTACGGATCATAACCTTTTCTCGAGGTAGAACAACTTCTTACCTGATGTATATTAATGACCACTTTTTTTTTTTTTTTTACTTTAAATATAGCTGTGAGGCCAGGCGAGTGCTAGTACTCTGCAGATAACTAATGTGCATTAGAGTAGAAAAATTAAATGAGGGTTAATTCGTGGTTTGTTAAATGCGAATGAAAACGCGCACTCCGTTTAGTTCACATCCCTAATGATTTAATAAGTTGTTTTAAAAACTAGTAACAAAGCATCATTAAAAAGTAGCATGAAGGAAATTATACTAATCACAACACTATTTTTTGCCAGTACTTTACAGTAATCTAGTTCGCCAATTGCACATCACGCCTTTAATTACGCAATTTTGCATGGGGGAAAAATGGCAAAACTGTAATCAGTGACAAACGCTGAAAACTTTAACCTTAAGCTTGACAATGGAAAAAATTTTTTTAATTAAGAGTAAGGCAAACAAGGAGGAGAATATATATATTATATTATATTACATTATCCCAGGTGATATCTTTTCATATTAAAACACGACGTCACGCCGATGGTCCTTTAACAACCTTGTCATGTTTATAAGATTAAAAACACAACTCGTTACTGAGAAACTTGAAAATTCACTGTCCTGAAGACTTCCCTATACAAAGTATACAATCCTGTTACAAAGTGCTGAGACTAGAGAATCATTCCATAAATATCTTCATGTGTACGGTTATACATCTTTGTTAAAGGGGGAGTTAGCAATACTGAAGAAAGACTGTTGAGATTTGAACTCGATAGCCAAATTAATACACCGCCTCCTACAGTAGTTCAGCCTCTTCCAAAAATTTATGGACACACTGCCAAGGCTCACACTGAACCCCTCGTCACCCCATCATAGGAATGATGTACAGGATATAAACCGTGAATAAAAAGGTGCTGATGTTGAATTAAGATTGCTAGAGGCTAAAAGGTAAAACTAGAAGGAAGTTTTCTCAAGTTTTTATAAAGTTAAAGAACAACCCAGCCTGTCTTCCCAGTTGTTTTCCAGTTATTTCTGCTGCGAATGTGTGTGTGAACTGAGCGAGTCTGAGTTGGCATTAACACCAAATGTTCCAGATGAGTTCGTTTAACTTATTCATAATCACAACTTTGTGGAAAAAGACAATCCCGGCTCCGGTCCTAATAACACAAGCAAATTATGGATGCGAAACCAAGTTCATTAAAGTATGCGTGGCTTTGCACTGATAATCATCATTATGTGCAAATTACAACTCAAATGTGGTTAACATCAGGGGAAGATCTTAATGGCGCATTCAGGCTAAAGAGAACCAACAATGGTAATATGTAAATGTTTACAAAGAAACTCACATGCCACACTGACCTTGGGAAAAATCAGAGTTGTGCAATGTAAGTATCTACATGTGTGTCAAACTTCCTGCCAATCCAGAGAGGACATGAGCCAGAAGCAAAAAGAGGAATCCAAGCACTGGCTTCGGGGAGCATTTTCCCTTCTTGCCAGTCCTAATAAACACACAAGCACAAAGGTTTTAACTTCATCAGCCAGTAAAACTACGTATAGGCATTTAATGAACGATCAAACTCGCTATATTATTCTGATGTTTGATGTCAACATAAAGTTCTTGACCCAGACATGTGCGATTTTGTGTGTTGTGATGCTGCCACTCGATTGGCTGACTGATCAGGCAGGTGTAAAGTACATACAGACATACACACACCGGGGCACGGACACAATTTCTACATTTATAAATATGCATCAATACAATATGTAAACAGCAGTAGTCAAAAGTATGACACAAATTTTCATTTTCACAAAGTCTGCTGCTTCAGTGTTTTTTAAAAAAATCTTTTTGTCAGATGTTACTGAAGTATAATTACAAACATTTCATAAGTGTCGAAGGCTTTTTTTGACAGTTACATTAAGTTTATGCAGAGAGTCAATATTTGCAATGCTGATCCTTCTTTTTCAAGACCTCTACAATTCGCCCTGGCATGCTGTCAATCAACTTCTGGGCCACACCCTGACTGATAGCACAGCCCATTCTTACATAATTAATGCTTGGAGTTTGTCAGAATTTGTGGGTTTTTGTTTGTCTACACGCCTCTTGAGGATTGAACACAAGTTCTCAATGGGATTAAGGCCTGTGAAGTTTTCTGTCCATGGACCCAAAATTTCCATGTTTTGTTCCCTGAGCCACTTCAATTTTGCCTCGTGGCAAGGAGATCCAAAATGCTGCAAAAGGCATTGTTGGTCACCAAACTGTTCTTGGATGGTTGGGAGAAGTTGCTCTCTGAGAATGTTTTTGTACCATTCGTTTCTCATGACCGTGTTCTTAGTCAAAATTGTTAGTGAGCCCACTACCATGGCTAAGAAGCCACCACACACATGAATGGTCTCAGGATGCTTTACTCTTGGCATGACACAGGACTGATGGTAGCGTTCACCTTTTCTTCTCCAGACAAGATTTTTTTTTTAGATGACCCAAACAATCGTAAAAGGGGTTCATCAGAGAAATGACTTTACCGCAGTCCTCAGCAGTCCGATCCCCATACCTTTTGCAGAATATCAGTTTGATGTTTTTTCCTGTTGCCCTTCTTGAAATGCTTAAAGGTGAGCGCTACCATCAGCCCTGTGTCATGCCAACAGTAACGCATCCTGAGACAATGTTATATAAAGGAAATTAAAAGAACCAACATCTAAAATCTTATGTTTCGATTTCTTCAACTCTTGATCAGTGCATAATTCCTTACATCTTACCCGTCATCCTAAATCTAAAATTGTAATCCATGAGCGTGTGTGTCCGGAAAATAAAGTGCATCAGATCCACGAAGAACCCCTTCATGGTCAGTTTACAAGTTTCCTGTGAGAGAAGAGAGCTGGAATGAGAGGAAGTGCGGTTGTGGTAATAACTTCTGAAATCGGCCATTAGGTGACTCTAGCCTGAAGCTAAGTGATGCAGGAACAATAGAGATCATTATCCAAGGTGATCATATCTGATGGAGGATGTTAGATTAGAGCTTTTAAACATCAAACAAGTGTCTGGCATTCCTCTACCTACTGCTTTTGAAGCTTTTCACTGTCCTCCTTCAAAGCGCTGTTTTCATATTGCCATAAAAAGGTCCACATTACACAATTCACCTTTCTGTAGAGAGAGAGACTGAGACTGAGACTGGTAAGGTTTTCCACTAAGATGAACAGACTGGGACAAGGAACTTTCTCTAGGTTGAGATGAAGGATCAGCGGTTCTTGTTTCTTCTCAATAAAACAAACATAAGAACCAACTTCATCTCCACCAAAGAAGAATTTTATTTAAATTAAATTATTCTCCAAGTTTTCTTCTTCATGCTTTCCTCCTTTTCTGCCTTTTTTGGTTTTCAGTGACCCACTTCTACTTTAGTTTGGCTTTTCCTTCCTCTAATCTTTCACTTGCTGCCTCCCTCTTTCATTTCCTTATCTTTCACTCTCCCTTTCTATCTTTCCTCGATTTTCCACCTTGTATTCATTCTGGCCTCCTCTCAGTTTTTTCTTCTCGTCCTTTCTGTTCCATCCTTTCTCTCATCTTGACAGTCTACCTGTCTTTTAGTTCCCCATTTTTCCTTTCTGTATTTTGTGCCTCTCTTCCCTTCTTCCTTCACTTTATTGCCTTCCTCTTTTCCTTTTGCCGTTCTCCCTTTCCACTTTTTCTTCTTTCTTCACTCCTTTCCTCCACTTTTTTGTCTTTTCCTTTCTTTCAATATTGCCTCCATTCTTGTCTTTTCTCTCATTATTTTCTTTTTCCTTTCTTTACATCTTTGTCATTCTGCATCTATATTTTTTTCCTTTAAAAGTGTTTTAGCAATCTTTTGTGTCTATCAAAAATTGTGATGTGACCTTGGGTTGAAACAAGGTGCTACATAAAGTTATGAACGCCAACTATTATAGCCATGTTGTAAGAAAGCAAAAGGATGTCTTTAAAAAATAATAATAATAAAAAAGTGAAATAAAGTAAAAATATTGTATAATACAACTGAATACCACAGGCAATGACCCGCTGTCGTATTGTATTGTGTAAGTGCTGACTGGGTTCATCGTGCATTAAATCCTGTCCTATAAAGTTCAGAGTCTAAATAAAGTGAAATTAAATGTACTTTGATCATTATCCGCCCCCGAGTCTGTTTTACAAAGTAATCTATTTCTAAGTAAATGGCTCAGCTTGTAATTGGTACTGTGTAATTGGTATAGTCAACATTAAATAGCAAAAATGTCAATAATTTGTATGCAAAAAAAAATTATCCTGGTTGGTGCTGTATCAAGAGTCGATCCCAAGACCTTTGGCAGGATGATGGAATACACAGTGAGTGGGAAAGAGTCCATCGCAGAGATCCAAGCAGGCCCTTATTCACATGTAGGAGAAAATAACAGCAGCCTGTCCGGCTACCGGCACATTTCTGCAAGGTGGGAAGAAACCCGAGAACCTGGAGGAAACCCATGGAGAAATGGTTCTCTCTTTAGAGAGATCTCAGGATCAAACTGAAAACCCTGTATGTTTAAGATAGAATCACGGCCTGCTGTGCCACCATGCAGCCCATTCACACGAACAATCAATTTATTCAAGAGGAAAAGCTACGGAATAATTTACTAGGTGAGAACGGGTGCACAAAAAGCTCCCTCACTTCAGAAACACTGCGATGAGTGCGATTTGGGCAGCGAGCGAAAAAAACAGTGCTTATTAAATCATGTCTTTTCTTCTCCTTCCTTCATGCTTTTCATGGGTGGTCAACTATAATCAGTTTACGGCGTGGCTTTTCTCGGCGTGTTAAGTTGGCCTGCGCTCATTTGCACGAGCGGTATGAGAGTTTTTACACAGCCGTTCTGCTTAATCTGCCTGTAAAGTTGTGCTGGCTCGCTTCCGTGCAGACTGAGGGATGGCGAGAGAAACAAAACGCTCAGCTCTTAATCCACCAAGGCCTCGATTTCCTCGTCAAACCCTCCCCAAAAGGGATTTACCCACAGTACTCTCCTCTCTCCATACCTTTTTTTTTTTTTTTTTAAACACACAGGCGCACACACACACACTCTGTATAATTTATAAAGCCTAAGCTCTTTCAATACTCCAAAATGGCAGATAAACTTTTCTCATTTGCCCCTAATTTGGTCACGCAAGATAATGCAGACATCTGAGGGCTTTTTAAACTGCTTTTTAAAATGCATTCCTGAAAGGAGCTGGCTTTGGCATCTTGGCACCTTGTTAGCCTCCAAATAATTATTTCGAATGCAGAGCTGTCCGTAATGCGCTGATTAATCCTACTCCCTTTAAAAAAAAAAGAAAAAGAAAAAAAAAAGAAACTCTCTCAGACCTAACTCAGAAAGAGAGAGGAAGAGAAAAAGGAAGCGACTATTCACGTCTACGCCAGCCTCCATTGTGCCAGCTGTCAGATCTGGCATCTCTCTAAGAAACCACGTACCAAATTGAGAAAATAAAAAGAAACTTTGTGGTTTTGTGCCAACACATGCCAAATCACTGTGACTGCCACACCATAGCGGATAGCCTAGACATATAAAAAGAACTGATGTGACCAAGACATATCATGTGGATGAAAGATTGAAATATTGAGCGGGAAATGATGATGTAGGTGCTGCCAGATCCCGCTTCTATGAGAAAGTCCACTTCAAAATCACTATAAAGCCTCACTACAAAGGGCTCATTCAAAGTACAGTAAAAGGCGGTGGGGAAAAAAAAGGAGTGCACTACACGTAAACTGTTATTATTGATAATTCAGTAAACTTCAGTATACCCAGTATACAATTCTATACGCCAAGACTATTCAAGTGTCAATTCTGATGGGTCAGATAATGATCAGTTCTCTAGAACAGCAGCTCTAAATATATTTCAAGCTGCCAGGCAAATCAAAGGTTTATATTAATACACATTTACTCTAATGTTATCATTTCTACAGTAACAATTTTTATTCTTAAAATTATAAAAAACAAAAAATGTATAAAAAAATGCGTCATAAAGCAAATAAACCTACAACTGTTGATATGCTGATGCTTGCTGTAAGAAGTTGTACTATTAAACATTTATGGAAGGAGTCTCCAGTACAAGTGCTTTGTAAAAAAAAAAAAAAGAAAGAAATTGAAAAAATCATATACATCATACATTGTATAAATGTATGATGTATAAAAATCATACATTGTATAAAATCATACATTGTTTTAAGACAATTTCAAGACAGAGAGGGAAAGGTAAAAACAAACAAACCAAAAAACTAAGCCAAATGTAAAAAAAAAAAAGAAATGTAAGAAAATGACGGTTTATTAAAGCAGCTGATGGCAGGAGTTAAGAGATGCTTAATTTTCATACAGTGTTGGCGTGAGTTTTTTTTTTTTTCTGTGTTATATGTGAACTTTAATTGTATGCATATGTGTGTGTGTGTGTGTGTGTATATATATATATATATATATATATATATATATATATACACACACACA
>JAOVVB010000041.1:2702063-2714701 GCA_028570985.1 Heterobranchus longifilis | reverse complement strand
CCCCCCCCCCCCCCCCACAAACACACAAATAATTGTATAATCAATAACTTGAGTAAAAACTAAACTCTAATAAATATTCTTCTGAATTTCATTGACACTATTTTCCGCACTGTAGTATTCAGTTCCTTTAACAAGCCTGCTTTGATTTTGTAGTGATTAACTGCGTATAAGTGAAACAACAAACTCTGTGTCGTAGTCATAACTGAATTTGAATCCCATTTCTCCTGGTTGAGTGATGTCATATTTATAGCTAATCGCAAGCAGAAGTCGAGGAAACGCTCGAGGAACCCATGTGATCCGCGGCCTAGCGGTTGTGATGATGTGTGTAATGCAGTCATTGCTAATTTCCTGGGTGGGTGTTCACAGCCGTCCCATAAACGTGTTCAGAAATGTACGATTCACCTGGATTTTCCAAGCACACCCAAGTTTTGCTAATACATACCACTGTTTTGACCACCGAATGACCTTTCACCAAATGTTAGCGAACAGGCCCATAAAATCTCGCATTAGCGGCCTGCCCCGACCCGTTTCGTTTAACTATTTGCACATGTTGTCGAAGCAGTATAATCATACATCTGCAGTTTTCCCCTTGCTAATGTTTTACGTGGCCTGTCGAGCACCGGTGGCTTTGAGTCTCAAAGGTTTCTGTGGTAACTGCTCTACATCGGCGTTCCTCGTGACGGCTTTGACGAATGGGTGTTTTCTTAAATTTTGCGTCTCTCCATTAATGCTACATTAGCCCACTTTAATCCCACATTACAGTACACAATTGTGCTGGCCGGGCCGTTGTGCGCGCGCGCGTGCACGGTTCTCATGCATGGCCAGTTTTCCGTGTTTTATTATTCACAGAGTGCTATGAAGTTGTGGTTGTGCCCGGGTGCCTCAATGTTTCCTCCGCTGTTGTCATAGCAATCACCCAAAACAATGCTCACTCACTATAAACTTGCCCTGATTAGGAATGTAGTTGTCTGTAAATGGCAGTGAAGGAAATCAAAAGCAAGGAAGTCAAAGGCTTTAATGTGATGTTTTATATGTCAGCTTTGTGCAAAATTGCATGAAAATATGCACTTTACAGGGATAGCTGCATCGTGCTTTGGAACAACAAAACGATTGGATCCGTTTGTTATTGAGCTTGTCGTCTTCATGCATGTTACCAGTGAGAGTTGCAATACAATAAAAAAAGGAAAGGTACTGGGGAGAAAAAAAAAATCTTGGCTTTTGAACTTGCTGTAATAGATCTCTTATTAGTGGTTAGGGGACGATAAAATAGGCAAAAGGAAAGAAGAAGAAAAAAAAAAAAACTGTTTCTCGGTGGCTGGAGTTCAAACAGGGGACAGGCCGAGCCCCAGCACAATGGCTTGGAGTGGTGGATCAGCATTGCAGGAATTTTTTTAATTTCCTGTTACTCAATAATTCAGTTTTCGTTAGGGGTGGTGGACGACATCCTCCGCAGTGTGCTTCTCTGATCACTTCAATCCATTCGACAGACGCCGTTTCCCTTCTGACTAGGTCTGTGCATGTTGTGTGTGTGTGTACGCCAGTCACCAGATGACTCCACTGAAATCGCAGCACTGGGACAGTCCTGTTTTCATTACTTAGTCATAGCGAACCTTCAGTCCAAACTGCCCTGGCGTTTCCCCTTGTCTGCTGATGGAGTCAAAACTTATTTAAAAAAAAAAAAGAAGAAGAAGAAAAAAAAGAAGAAACCATTCCTCACACCCTCTGTTTTTCTTGTGTGTTCTTGTTTTAAATGTTCATTCATTCTCAGGTCACTCAGGCTTGAACAAATCACCTGCTACCTGAGGTGTTGACTTGCTGGTGATTGCTCTCAGCATCTGTCCAAGCTGTTATATACTGTAGTGTTACTATATACGAAGTGGAATGTACTGACTTGCATACATACATCCTGAGGAAAACTGAGAACTATCATTAATTTTGTACATTCTTCATCAAAAAAACAGCATCTATAATGGATTTAATAATGTGTTGGCCTCGTCGTGGCAAAGGATTTACTATGATACATGCGTCAGGTTCTGTTTTCTTTTTCCCCCCAGTAGTGTATCTCAGTACACTAGTTAATACTCAAGCCCACATTAAGTTAAATATACACAAAATCTCTTTGGCATATTATCATGTTTACTTTATAAAAAAATAAAAATAAAAATCATTACCTTTTTTTTCAAGCATAAATTCCCCAAGGCATATATCATTGTACATGTTGCAGAAAAAAAAAAAACAATAAGATTGCAAAAGTATTGACATTCATGTTTTTTCTTCTGACTGAATTGGGTCCTCTTATCTCAAACAGTAATAAAGTTACTAACAACAGTATAGAGAGAGAAAGTTGCTTAAGGATTTTATTCAACACAGTCCAAATGCAGCTAGTGTAAGGACTTCTTGCCTAACTATATATCTGGAGTTTGGCCATCTTTACTCAGACTGAATTCGTTTCTTGAACTAACTCCTCACCAACATAATGGCCGCAGAAAAATAATCAACATGAAAAAGCAATATTTCAAAGTACACTTTCGAGGCAGTAAAACCCTATTTGTTTAAAACCTCAATGAACCAAGTCTTGTGGCATTAACATATTTTATCCATGGATGCATGGATTTCAAGGTGATTTTGTAATAAACCAATACTTTTATCATAGTTTTATCGGCAAGAGGGCCTCTACCGTAAACTACCGTATACGTTTTGGGCACTGGTGGCTCAGTGGTAGGTGTTTCACCTGCCTTGCGGAAGGCCCGGGTTCGATTCCCAGCCAGTGCCCGAACCCCAGCCACTGGATGCGTAAATGGGAGGGTTGCGTCAGGAAGGGCATCCGGCGTAAAACCTGTGCCAAGTTGTAGTGCGGACTGGAAATTCTGCTGTGGCGACCTCTTGCCGGGAGCAGCCGAAAGCCTGAACAAAAACAACTTTAGCATACGTTTTAGCATACTTTTATTGAAAAATACCCAACAACTGCGTGGTGCAACGTCACCTGATATCAGGTGGAATTACTCTAATGTGGCCTTCATACTGATACTGAAAATAAACCTCTTACAGAAAACATCTAATAAAAAAACATGATGATCCACTGTACAAGTACCTGTGGAAGATAGTACAGAAACAGGATAAGAATATAAAAGGTGCATTAATATGAACACAGGAATTAAAATAAAGCTCAAACCTTAGAATTCAACAGTGTAAATGTACAAGAATAGCTACGCTAGTTCTTAGACTTTATTTTGGCATGGTTTTATTGTCACTTAGGCTTTTGTTTTTTCCTTGTACAGTTTGAATGTTATTCATTCCTGACGCTATTTCCAGTGTTGCTTATTAGATGCGTTGATGCATGATTGTTACGTTTTTCAAGTCTTTAAGATTTGTTTTTACTATGAATAGTGCTGTACAAATTAACCTGTACAAATGTGACGTTGTTGCTAAAATGGTCAAGCTTTTCCCAATATACTATGGCGGAATCTTCCCGACTCTCAATACTACTCAAATTTCAAAACACGGAAAAAAAAAACATGAAACAAGATGTAATCACATTGCAACAAACAGGGCATGTATGCGAACCGTATCACTGTAATACACAGATCTGATGGCTTATTATTTAGCATATCATCAGCGTTATAACTATTAAACTGTTGACTTTTTGTATCTATGAAAATGTGCAGGAAATAAAATTTCTTATAACGAATCCGATCAATCCTTCAGCATGATGCTTGACCAGCAGCTGCATGAGCCTGTAAAACTCTCCACAACTCGTCACTGTATTTTAAGTTAATGTCACGGTCACACAAACACACTGATGCAGCTTTTGGGCATCTAATGATTGACAACAAGAGCAGATCTTTATTTATCTAATTAGACCGTCGCCTGTTAACATGGCTGGTATGAGAGACAGCAATAAGTGTGCGCGAGAGAGACGCAGCACTGCCGGAGGCCAAGGCTTTGCGCTCGCAGCTGCTCCAAAGCAAGTCAACCTTAACATTTTTTAAATTACAATAATGACTGTCTAAACATTTATCCTGAGCGTGTTCTTGTGTACATACGCCTTTGTCTAGACACTCTGTTACTCCAGAGCTGAGAAAACAGCAGGGGGAGAGAAATATCAGTATCAAATGATATCATCTTCCCATGCAATGTAAAGCTTAGATTGAAGGTGATCAATTAGGATTTTCGCTGGAGCAGAAAATAGCTTTATGACGGCGTATGAAGGTGTAAGAGGAAAAATAAACTCGGTGCTTTCACACAGCGGCTTCGGCAGTGCGGTTAGGCCTGAAAACCTTACACGCCGTGTTGACTCAGACAAACGGAATAAGGCAGTTACATTTTTTTTCATATTGTTCTAAAAGCGCAATTATACGTCTGTTCCGGTCTGCTGTGTCTAACTCACTGTTAAAGGGGGAGAAAAGCGACGTGGATATTTCCCTAGGCCTCGTTGTTCATCTTAAGAACGTAGTAAATGTTCAATAGGTGCTGGAAATGACGGATGTTTCAGAGCGTATCCAGCTGATCCAGATCAAACACAACACTCTGACTTAACATTAGCTAATTAATAGTTATGACATGGTTACGCATGTAAAGCACATTCCCAAACAGTGATGCAGACTGCAATAACAACAACAACACATTGGTATGAAAACTGCATGCCTCAAACATAGTATTGAGCTATTTTTGTTTATATCCATTTGCAGTCATGGTCGCCATATCCTCTTGAGACCCGAATGTCCTCTTATGAGGGCACGACATTTTCTTTAAACTTTATAGTTTCATATTTATATATTAGTGCGATCCTCAGATGAGGACTGTTGTTGGGTATAATTCTTCCTGATTGAAGATTAAATTTATGGTTATCCGCTATAAATAAAGAGAAACAGTCAGCAGTATACAAATTGCACAAAAATGTCCAAATGTACAAACCAGTGGAGTCTCATGAGAACATTATGCACTGAACAGCTTTACTTTGCCCCATGATGCAATGTAACTATTGGTGAAAAGAACTCTTCCTACAGCCAAAGAGAATAAACAACTTTTAGCCTTATGTATTGCCGAACAACAAACTGGCAGGAAAAAACCTACCCATGCTGTGTTTTTTCCGGAAAGATTTTATCTCGTACACAACCATTGTTTTTATTCTGGAAAGTGCCTCAAGCATTTAAGAGCACAGAAGCCTAGACACTTTTCATGTCTGGGTGAAATAAAGGAACCTCCAGTGCATCATCTCACTGTTCTTTTAATATATATATATAAATTTGTATTCAATTCTAACGTTTACCAAGTTTTGCTATTTTGGCTAAATGTATTGTATAGAGTGAAGTGTATTAGGGCAGCCAATTATCTTTTTAATGAAGCACTGCGTTAATATCAATGCAGGGGGTCTCAAAATGGCAGCAATTATACAGAAACACACGTCACATGAAACCAAAAAAATAAAAAATACATTACACGTATGCGAAGATAACATAATTACTGTAAGTTCACCTGCACGATGTCCTTGGCTGGACGATCCTCGAAAGCCAGACTACATTGTTCCTCAGTGTCGTGAAAGCCAGAGAGGCTCCACATTCACTCACCAGAAGATTTCATTTCAGCATCTTGCTTCAGCGCTAAAGGACTATCTAATTACCGTGCTTATTTTAGACAGCTCCTAACATGCTAATCAAGCCTGGACACTGCCAGCTGAGCACGCCTCCAGCCGTCGGCATCCTGCTCGATCTCTCTTCAGTTACTCTACAACATGACGGGAGAAATCTTTCAGACATAGAACTCTATCTGTGTAAAAATGCACTCTGTTCAAAACATCAACGCTTTGTTATGACTCGGTGAAATTACCCGCTGTGGCATTTAAAACGCTAACTTGTGCATAGCGCTTGCAAAAATTCTGAACAGTGCTCATGAGATTGGGTGTGACGCACAATTCTGACCTGGAGTATAAGTGGATTCTTCTTGAGCTCAGTAGTAGCATCAACTTCAGTGCTACTTCATGTGACCGTAATACACCATGCTGAAAATTCATGCTTTAGAAACGCGTATAAAGAGCCAGCTTTCTAATCTCGACTTATTGTTATAGAGTCAAACCTGGAATTTTGATAATTTTTTTTTAATGATTAATTGACATTAATTTTACCAAACAGCACCACATTAAAAGGTCATAAAAACAGGACATCCATGAGGCATGTGTCTACTTTACACAATGTAAGAAGATGAAACGTAATAGAAAGTGCTGAATCAAACGCGATTTCCTAAGGCAGGACGGGAGTAACAGTATGTTATTCGATTACAGTGGAACCTCGGCATACAAACGCCCTGCCTCAAATTTTTTTGTGTCGACATAGGAGTGTCCGAACCGAACTTTGGCAACGTTTTTTTTTTATTTCAATGTTTGCCATTTTCTGGTTCATTCAAAACATTTGCACCACATCATACAACCCAAGTTACACTACTTCCTTATTCAGGCCGCATTCTCAATACCTGACACTTTTCATTTTTAAAGGCAAGCACTTGCAATTCATGGTGGTCTGGGTAGTAGCGAAAACCTTGCGAAACCTGGAAACCTTCGAAGCTTATAATACACACCTGCGATTTGCATAATCTCAAGGTGGAACCTGAAAAAAGAGGAAATGTCCACACCTAAATACTGACATAACTTTAAACAAAACAAAAAAAAAAGAATAGGTGATCAGGGTTAGCATGAGATGAGACCCACTTCAAGCTAACTTCCTGAGATGATGCACAGGAGGACTTTTAAGGAGGAAAGGGAATGATGTTAAGCATTTAGCCTGTATTTTTATTTCTTATGCACAACCATCCATTCTTTAAAAATCAGGAATTTTCTGAGAAAACAACAAAAACAAAAAAATAAGTTGAAAAACGTCTGCAGGACACGTTACTCTGCGATAGTCACCACAAAACCCGAGTTACTCCATGACAAGAACCAGGGGCTAAAACCAATAACACTAACAGCTAGGAGCCAAAAAAGTAACACCAGAGTCAGCATTAAAGGACAAGTCTCAGCCAGCGGACAGGAACTTCATCAAACTGGAATTTGTTTTTATGCCCTGTTAAAGGCTTCAAAATCAAAAGGAACTTTCTACCATCACCTCGGGGCTCTCACACACTCATGCTAACACACCTACATACCTCTCACATCCTAACTATGCAGACTGTAGTGCATGGTTGGTGTGTGTGTGTGTGTGTGTGTGTGTGTGAGTGAGTACTGAGCGAGTGGCCTGGTGCCTCGCTGCGTGTTTGTTGTTGGACAGGTGTCGAGCCGAGGGCTGTGTGTCTGTAGGCTGACGAGCAGGTTTAATCCGGTCCTGTTAGGATGTCAAGCGCAGGTGCTGCCCGAGGCCAGCGAGGTCTGCTTGGGTGGAAGACGATTCTCTGTCTATATGGGACTCTTTGTCTAAGGAGCGTTTAAGAAATGAAAAATCTGTTTCTCTTGACGTTGCCATGTAATCCGGTTATAATGAGCATAGAGAAATCCAAAACAATAAGAAAATACCTTCTGACATCTTCTCACTTTCACGCCAGTCACCCAGCGAGTGCATTTTTTTCCCCCCAGTGTTTAGTTTGCTTACTTGATTTCCCAATGTTGCTTTTAAAAACCAGTCATACAGTACATATTTTTTAATTACCTTTCAATCAAGGTGTAATATACTATTTGTTATCGCATATTCTGTCTTTTTCACACTTGACTGATATCAGCTCTAGGTGGGTTGTTCCAAACACTTTGCTAACTGCAACCATTTTGTTGTATTCAGGAGTCTGATCTATAATTTATTTCACATGCGTGTTTCCCTCTTTAAAAAAAAAAAAAAAAACCTGATTCTAGCCTCATTTTAGACTCAAGTTCACTGAAATGAAGCGTCCCACTTCAAAACAGACACCAGTCTGTCTTCGATGCCTGATTGACTGATATCGGCTCTGGCCTCACTGCTCCGACCACCCCGATAATGGCGACTGTGACGAGGGGCCTTTGAATTTCGATGATGTTTTATGAGTCTTAATTGGGCCTACCGGAGTCGGTGAAACAGAGCCGGCTGATTGGACGTTCCCCTTGACCTGGGATGATGAGGACACGTCTCAAGTTCAGCCTGAGCCTGGGTGGCACCTGGATCAGCTTACCTCCACCTGTCCTGTGCAGGAGGATCCCCTCACCCCCTAGCCCCAAAGTGCACAAACTACTTAACATACTCCCCCAACACAGATCTCATTACGGGCTGTTAAACTAAACCTGGGATAAGCAAAGTCGTGAAACTCTAGGAACTAAAAATGTCAATTAAAACAAACGACTAGTGAGTAATGAGTCATTACATGAGTGAAGTGTCAGTCTGTTAACTCTCATGGTCTGTGGATGGGTCAAACAATAACATAAAGCAGTATGATAAACATGTTTGGTTGACGTCAGGTCTACATGATACCAGCAAGACTACCAACATGAGACACAAAATCCCTTATAAATAGACAAATAATTACTTAAAAAAAAGAATTACTGAATGTAATGAATGTGGCATGGTATTAAAAAAAAAAAACACACTAGGATTTGGGGTGGGAGCATCACACCACCTCATTGTTGATCATTTTCCTATAGTAGCCTGTTTAATTGTTCAATTCCTTATTCAACCATTAAGTCTGAAATACATTACTGACTTTTTTTTTTTTTCCTCCAACATGCGAGATGGAGAAAGTCTCAAAAGATCTGCCAGATTCAGTACCCAGTACACTTTCAGGCTAAAACATTAGAATATGAATACAAGCTTTTATTAAAGTGCGGAGTCTGTGTTATAAACCTCGTGACCCTGCTGCAAACCTCCCGTGACATCTAACAATCACATTTGTTCTTCAGATTCAGCATGTGTTGTGCAGAAGAAAATGATCACCTTGTGACCAGTCCAGCGCTTTGATAGTGTAATGGAGGAAAAAAAAAAAAAGAGAACATAATTCAATAGTACTCCATTGAGAACTGGAACAGAGCGATGCAGAACAGCAGACCTTGAATTCCTTCAGAGTATTGCGAAAGAGGTCTGGGCTGCACTTGTCACCGCTGTCCATGACACCAAAGCAATGGGTCTGCCAAAATGAGCCCGTGCCATTGGTGAGGTGGACAACGTAAATACAGACCAGGAAGGAGTTTAAACTCGGGGCAAGATCGCTCTCATCTGGCGTTTGCCGACTTCAAATGACTCCTAAAGGCTATCGAATGAGTTATAGAGTAATATGTTTGGACCAGGACTTTGGAGTGGTGATTCATAATAAATGAAAAAACAAAAAAAAAACAAAATGGAAAAAAAAAACCCAAACAAACACCACCCCCCCCCCCCCCCAAAAAAAAAAGCAGACCATGATGTACTGCCTTTATTATTATTTTTTTTTAAAGAATGACCTGCGCAGATCTGAGAGAAAACGTAGGTGTAGACTAGATGGACAGATGGTCATTTGTCTAAGAGTGAAGTTAATTGGATGCAGCATACGGAACGAGACATGTTGCGTCTCTATACTTATGCGGTCCCACAACTTGTGTCTCATATTATATTTACAAATATGTATATAGACAGCGCTAGGATAAACATTAATAGAACCAACTACAGGCCAGTCATAGTCCACTGTACTTAACTGGAATTTAATTTGAAGTAAAAATAATTCAAATCTTGCATTTACATTTTTTTCTTTTTTTGGATTGCTAATTTATTTGTAATTTGCAACACACTTGCACTAAACCTGAAAACATTTACTATAAGAAGATATTTGAAAAGTTTTGGTTTTTATAATTTCATGATCCAAACTTCCTGAAGAAGAAAAGTCATGTTTTTTTCTTTTCCCCTCAGCTTTCATTGATAGTGAATAATATTTTGAATGCACATCGCTTCTTTCAAATTTCCTTCATGTGCCATTAGTACGGATATCATCATTTCGGTCATTCTGCATATTTTCCAGCCATTGTCAGGAAAGTAATCTTGTAAAAATGAGGCACTGTTTAGCCCGTTCTCTCAGATGCGATGTGAAGTTACACGAGCCACGCCGGACTTACAGTCAGCCATTTGGCTGGATTTTGACCCTTTATTTAAGAAATCAAGTCAGTCCTTCTTATGTCAAGCGAATAAATGCAATTCAACACTGCATTACCTGTTGTTCTCGCTAGAAATATGGTATCTCTGTCTCGCTGCCTGTAAAAGAACGCTCCTTTAAAGGAGCAAAGCCTTATTGTGGCCTTATCGCTTGAGGCCGTCTGGCTTTAAGTCAAGCCGAGGTCCAGAAGGTGAAATGAGTTTGGCAACCTCAATGAGCAAAACACACATCCTGGTGCTGTTAGAGGGATAAAGAGAGGCAAAATTGACTGCATAAGCAGGACAGATAGAGTTTCACTGTCACTACTCTCTCCATTTCTCTCTCTGTCAATGCACATTGGTCTTTTAGAGACTTCAAACACTTCACTGGCAATCATTTCTCAATGAGACCCAAAGGAGGTCGGGTTTAATGGCTTGCCAAAACCATCCGGCGCCCATTTTGTCCCTCCGTAATCCTGCACCGTTATGCATCATGAGTAGACAAGTAGTGGGACCAGAGTGACGACCTCTATATCCAAGCCTTCCTCACGTTCTCTACATGTCTGGTCTCATCCTTTTTCTTTCACTTCTCTCCTTGAGCACCGTTCTTGATCATTTTCCCTTTTTTCCTGCCTCCCAAAAAAATACCACTTTGATCTTCTGGCATAAACGGACCGCAATTGATACCTAATATCATAAATGAGCCTCTTTTCCGGCTCATTAGATGTCATGAAGCAGACGATCCATACACACATGCACGTTCACCCACTCAGAACGCTTAGCACAATCACGAACGGCCATCCTCAGACAACCAGTCATCTTCCCTCTCTCTCTCTCGCGGTCATTCTCGATGTCTCTCACCCGCTTTGTTAATGATGGATGATGAGCATCGCTGCCGCCGCAATCAGAGGTGATCTTCACCGTGGTCGTGACCACACACGCTGGGGCATTTTAGACGAGTGCTTCTCCTCTCATTCGGTCCATCTGGTGAAACCAAAGCCCATGCCTGGGCAATCATTTTAGGATTAGTTTGAGGGGGGGAGGGGAGAATCATTATATCCTTAACCTGTGCGAAGAGCCTGGCTTACGGACTACAAAGCACAGCTGAGTGCCGGCTAAACGACGGACTAATACTGTGTGAACAGGACATGTAGGATGTTGAGGGAAAAGTCAAGATCCTGAGATACAAACTCGTCAAGCAGAAACTATACAGGAGACATTTAAGGAGCCATCAGGATTGCAAGGTGTTTTACAAATACAAATCACAGACTCAACTTTTGGAATATCTTTGAATTGGGGGGGGAAAAAAAAAAGAGGTAAAACTTAAATCAAGTTTCTCTCAAATGTATAATAGTTTGAAGCTAATCACTTTGCAATTTTAAATGCACAATGCTTATACAAAGGATAAAATGACATCCGTGTGCCGTGATGCGTCCTGACACAAAGCGAAGCTGATTTTACAATAACGGCACGTCACAAAGTGCTGCCCTACTTAACTAAACTACACTGAAATTTACATTATAGTTACAGTAATAGTGCGATGCTGTTTAAAATATTTCAGTAATCGCAGCGGTAAGAATTCGTTCCGTCATGTTGGAGTTAAGATGAGGGAAAAAAAAATAAAAAAAGAGAGACAATTCTAAAGTCTGACTCGTCAGAAGGTGTTGATTCATTTTCTGTAACAGCAGCTCTGAGAGTAATTATTTTCCACCTTATTGCTTCCATGGTAACTTGCACAATCTATAATTGCTGACATGAAGTTTTCTGTGCAGAGACGCACTGTATAGTCATTTGTCATGAGGAGTTTCCTGATTAAGCTCTTTGTAAAAGGGGAAGGCTGTAACTACAGTAATCATAACCTCTTTATGCTTTCTTTGTGACATTTCAAAGTGGAGGGTTTTCTTCATCTAGAGAGAGAAAAAGGGATGCTAGTGAGGGATTGAGTGTAAATAGCTGCTAGAACCTTTAATGCAACTATAAACGAATATATAATGCACAACCTGTCCTTAAAGAAACATGAATGTATTGGAAAACAGGAAAAAAAACAGTCATATTTTTCCTTTAAAAGTACACTCCTAGGTTTCATTCCTTACTTATTTACCATAATTTTTTGTTAAAAAGTTTTTGATTAAAGTGTTATGGTAAATTATTAGGACTAGCATAAGTACCGGTTGTTGACGGGGGAAAAAAGTTTGTAGAAATAATTAAAAGGTTAAAGCTACTGTAAAAATAAGAAATAAGCTGATCAGCTTTAATGTAATCAGTAATGACATTATTATTTCAGGTTGAAGCCCACGTACATGTCTGTCTGTCTTTCTGAACTTATTACTTATTACTTAGTACTTCCTTGTATTTATTGATACAAAAAAATTAAATGTTATAAGCTTGAATATCACTCGACTTAGTAGAAAATTCAGTTACAAAAAAAGTTTGTGATGAATTGATCTCATCGTTAATATTAATTTCAATTAGGGCTGCAACTAATCGATTATTTTTTCGATTAATTGGATAAAACCTAAATGCTTCTTTAATTTGATGTTTTGCTTATAACTATAAAAAAACATAAATCAGGGTATTATTTATGTATAAAAATAAACT
>JAOVVB010000041.1:2675976-2697314 GCA_028570985.1 Heterobranchus longifilis | reverse complement strand
CCAACCCCCCCCCCCCCCGCCCCCCCTCCACCCCCGCCCCCCTCCGACCCCAGAACTTTACAGGAAGCCGAGTGTGTGACGAGCATGAGAGCATGAGACGGCGAGGTTATAAAGAGACAGGACGAGGTATATAATGGTGATGGAATAACTTGAAAGAGGATAAGCAGCGCTGGGATTTAAGCCTGAAGAGGCTGGGCTTGTGCGTCCCTGTTATTTATCCCTCATTAAAGTACATCACAGATTAGCTTATAAATTCAAAGCATTTAAAATATTACTTTAGAAGAAAATGGAAGCCAAGTCACTGAAATGGATTATAAATACGGTCGATTTAAAATGTATAGACAAACTATGAATTATTGATTTCAAGATTATACATGTGCCGTAATCAGGATGTGTTTACACAAGAGCAAACAGTCACATTAAATATTGATTATACTGTATACCATATTAATGTTTTTTTATTTTCTATAAAAAAAAAAACTTTACGTTTAAATTATTTACATCAATACTTATTTTATTTTGTTTGAATTATATAATCTCTTATAAACACCATCTATCCTTCAAACATTTGATTTGTTTTCAACCATGCATATTTGATGTAAAATATTTCACTCTCATTAACCAACAAAAGTTAGCAAGTTTGCTTACTTTTTCCCAACAAATTATCCTCACTTAGTGCCCAATATTGGAAGGGTATTCTTTTAAAAATATACCAGCTCGGTTACTGTTAACTTCGACAGCTGTGATGAGAGCTTGATTTGCTGCTGCAAAACTTTGTCACATCATTATCAAAGGAAGAAGTCAGACTAAAGTCACGGTCACGCGCTGAAGTGCAATACGATTTTAAAGTAGTTTAGTCCTTCTGCAGTCGGTAATCCTTTACTCTTTAGTTGTTCGGCTTAAATCATGTAATTCAGTAACTGTGTGCGGCAAAAAAAAATAAATAAATAAAAATAAAAAATGAGGAACACCTCACTTCTGCACCTGCTGATACTGAAATACATTTGGGTGGTAACGGTAACACCGCTTCACCGCACCGCTCCATTACTGATTATTTTTCTTTACCATCATGTCCCAAAGTATTAAACTAAATGCTGCGTTTCTAGCATTTCTTCGCACCCTGATTTTGCTTCTGCACATCTGGTCACCTTCCAAGTCATGGGTCCACCTTCCTGCCCCCCGATTAGAAATGTACCAGTGGTTACCATTTAACACCTGTTCGGCCTAATTTCCATTCAGGGGGACGCAATGGATTTCAAATCATTTATCACTTCCTAAAGTGCTTCCACATGCGCGTCCACCTCTTCCCTGCCTCCGGCCAAACTTTTCCAAATGTATTAAAATTCAGTTGGGCCCAAAGAAGTTCAGACACTGATGTTTCATTGTGGTGATGTCTGGTAATTATTAGGCCAAATTACGGGTCCCCCTGCTTGTGCCTTGACAAGCTGGACTCCATGTTAAAGGTACAGGGTGAGGGGGGTGGGGGCTCGCTGGGTTTCTGGGGTTTTTAAATGAGCTTTCCTCTACTGCGGTGTCAGTCACAAATCGCCATTGTGGACACCTCAGAGCTTAGGGATCGCCAAGGTCCTACTGCGGCCTGGAGTGGAAGCAATACCGGTTAGATCACGGTCACAGGTGCTGCAATGATAAACGGTGCATTATCTTGGACGAGCTTCGAGGATGTGATGCCAAATGTGGTCACGCAATCATTGCAATGCATGTTTTTTCTGTGGAAGATGAGTATCCTGATTTGAGATCACGATCAACAAACCAACAGAGTAACTTTTAAAAATATTTTTTTTAAATTTTTTTTTATAATGTAGCTGAACATCTACAAGAACACATCTGCATGTAAAAATAAACACTTAACTCTTATAAAACAGCAGAATTATGAGTCAAGCAAAACTACACTCTAAACCTAATTAAAACTTAGAACCCCCACGTTTGTTGTTTACCAGATAGGTTTTTAACATATTTGCTTTCTTATAAAAAAGAAGAAAACAAAAAGCATGAAAAAAAAAAGCAATTGTTTGAAAGTGTACTGTAAGTGTTCTTAATTAAAGCCTGGCTGTGAAAATGTGTGCTAATCAGATACGCTTAATAACAAAGTCCACAAAATTCCTAATTAGAATTTCATTAAAAGGTACCGCTTTATCGTCAAAGGAAATCGTAACCTTTAAAAATGCTTTCAGGAAGGCACGCTGGTTCTTTAACTGGGCGGAAAAAAGGGAAGGAATTTGCGCCGTTTGATGCGATATCTCATTTAGAATTCATGCTAAATTGAGGCGTTTAAATTTGCCATTGTTTTGAACATAATTTATCAGACTAATTAACAGCGGTTATGGCTCAGGTTGGTCGTTTGACTGAACGCTGGTTCACACAACCTTCTGCTCCTCACAAAATCCCACCCCCCTTCATTATAAAAAAAAAGTGGACAAGGTTCTTTTGATTGCATTACAGGATTATCTTAATGACGAGTTGACCCTAGAAAGTTGCAAATACAGCTTTCCTGGTAGCATTACACGAGACACTAATCCTGGCACTGATTGTAACTAGAAAACTATTAACTGTTTTAACCTGAATTGACTGCTGTAAAAAAACGAGACTTGCAAACAAAATAGATTAAACAGGTGGTTCGGCCACTTAATTTCGCAAATTTGTGTCAATTACTCACTAACACAGATATATTATAGGTATCATTACATCCTGAAATTGGTATAAACCCAAAATCCTTGATTCTGCATGAAAATACTGCCTCGTGCTTCATACCGTGTTTCTCGAAACCACTGGAATTGCACTTCATCTCATTTGAAGTGGTCATTTAAAGTTCTACCTGTAACTACATACCGTTCAATTCTCATCTCTGATTGGGCAGGTGCTGATTTTCTTTCATGGTAGCTCTGACTGTAGCACCATCCAAGTTCCGATGCTTCACTGGTTCCATTTTATTTACAGGGACTTGCATGGAAGAAGCATCATTTGTTAATACGGGGATATTTTGTGTGAGGAAACGTACAGTACGGAAGGAGATTTTAGTGTCGACATCAGTAACAGTGCAAGGAAGAGCTGTAACTTCAAGTCTTTAGGATGGCGGTCTTCAAAGAAATTTAAACAACATTAAATAGCTATAACCAGCTTTAGGCAAACATTCGCTATCATTCTTTAATGATAAAAGTTGTGCTGTTGTAGGTAAATCACCTTCCGGGTTTCAGGGACACCGTTTCATGTCGAGATTCACAACTCGAGCCACTGATTTTCCCATACCAGCAAGTGTTTTATTCCTTACTGGGAACTGGTATAACTGGAAGATAACATGAAACACCACAGTGCATTTGATGTACAGCAAAATACATACGTAGGTCTGTGTCAACCAAAATGGGTTACCATATTGAAGTAGATTTATTTCTTAAATCAACTAATTGAGAAATATAAGTAATAGATCTAAACATTGTCTGTTCACAAACTGTTTACTACCAACTGTGATGACTTTGGATTTCATTTAACACATGGATGGTTCTAACACACCCTGTTAATTGACAAAAAGAAATCTGATAGTGACTCAATCAGTACAGTCCTCTGCACTCAGTCAGTATGAGCAATATTGCTTTAACAATAACTTTTTCTTAATGATAATTTTTTTTTTTTTTAAAGGTATAATATATAATTTTTCACCCATAATAGATTAAACAGAAAAGGTTTGGTTGTAGGGTTTGGATGTCAGGTGTCAGTATTGCCAAATATGACTGCCAAATACACCATGATCCTTAGCTTTTACAGAGAATGAGGAGTAAAAATGTGACATTGCAATGTACACAGGTCTGGATTTAAAAAAGGAAAAAAAAAGAAAAAGAAAAAACAAAAAGAAAAATAAAACCATGCCTGGATTGGATGTTGGACGGAAAATCAAACTCAAAATAACGCTGATATGCTCATGGATGGAAACGGACAAAAGGAGATCTGAAAATTGGAGACGTGACCTCTAAAAAAGGGCAATGCATACGAGCACAGTGCTAAAACAGAAAACACAGTGGTCTCAATAATAAGAGCTCCCACTGCAGCCTGCTATCACGTTAATTAACACAAGCTGTAACGAGGCAGCAAGTGGTTGTTTGGGCCAGCGGGGGAGCGTCAACACATGCCGCACATCAACCGTCCACTACAATTCAAGGCCCCATTAAGTTAATTACCACTATCTCATGCAGCAAGGCACGCTGGGAAGGCAGCCATTTGATTTGCCCTGCGGGCATCTTAACAGTCTTAGCCTCAGAAACGCTGATCACTTTTCTTACTGTGGAATAAATGAGGACTGGACTCAATTTAGATGAAGAAAATCTTGGACTTGTTGATCAAGGAAATAAATGAATAGGTGTGAAAGCGGATAACAGCCAGCGATGCTATTAAAAAAAAAAAATCTGAATTTCCAAATTTACAATACAGCGCATTCTTATTTCCACAAATGAAATACAAGAAGTAAATCACTGAGCTCATATTTATTACTTTGCATGTGTAAATACTGAATTTGAGGTTGTGTTCATTATAACCTGAAAAAGTAGGTTATTTTCCTTTGTTTATATTCCATCTTTTTTAAATGCAGCTTTAGATTTAGATCGCCAACAAGCCCAAGGTGACAATGGTGAGAAAACTTAGCTGAGATGACGTGAAGAAAGAAAGCAAATCATCTTCAGAGTGACATATGGGTAGTGGGGGTTGCCAGTCATTACACTATACAGGTGTAGAAGTAGTTACGACATGTGGTGCCAAGTGCGCCGAGAGGATGTTTGGTACTGTATGAGTAAATGTGAATGAGGGTCTTTGGATAAGCACATCAGAGTGTGTTCATTACTGCAGTAGTTTTGTTTTTATCTGAAAGTTTGCAAATATACTCTTGGCTATATGACGGTCTCATGGAAGGGACGAGTGTTGGTAGTTATGATCTGAGCAAATGTGATGCACAAGTACAAAATTTCCTTTCACATCCAATTACAAACACACCATACCCACCACTGGATTCGATTTTTATCGGTTATTGGTGCACAGTATGAGTACTGTTTAAACCACCTCAACAAATAATATGCCTAAATGCCATATTGCTAAATGAAATCAATTACCATGACTGTAACTAGAATTACAGTGGTAGCTCGGCATACGGACAGAATTTTAGCCTTAAGAACTGAAATTTTGCAAGAAATTGGACTCGCCATGCAAAGACAGACAGACGGACTGAGCTGAACCGAGTATATCGGGGAACCGTTCAAAACTTTGGTTGCGGCAGTGGAAAGCCAAGCAAAGCGAGTTTATATCTTTTTTTTTTTTTTTACGTTTTTTTGCATTTTGTGTTCAAGATTCAGTGGAGACATACTGTAGCATCATGGGTTTGGTTTTTAAAGCAGCCGGTGCCATGAGGAATCATAAATTAAGGTGAAGTAAGGTTTAATGTCGATTACATATTTTACAGGTCTTTTCTAAATGTTTTAACTGTTTTTAAATGCAAGAATTTAATTACAGGGTTGGAAATCGGTAATATTGGTCATATTTTCGGGTGGCTGGAACGGATTATCCGCACTTACATTATTTTCTATGGGAAAATGCATTTCACAATACGAATTGTCGCCTTAAGAACTCGGATTCAATTCATACGCCTGTGTAACACTATTTCTTTTAATGCTTCCCATCTTCTTAATCATCCTAACTTTTAAAAAAAAAAACATTTTCCTGTCTTTGTATTTACTCATCCGTACCATCTCAGTCAGTTATTTATTGCTCTGTTTTCAGGTTGTGTTTAAAGGCTATGATCTAGATGCTTCTGCAGATGATAAAAATATGAATAGAACAGCAGGTGTGTAACTTTCTTATACGCATACAGTAGTTGTTAGTTACAGTATGAGGTGGCTGGACTATGTGAAAGCTCCAAGCACCTCTGCAAGCAGCACCATTCAGTTTATCCTACGCGTCTACAATAGGCCTTAATGGAGCCTTTCATCCCAGTAGACAGTCAGGAACCGCAGCACTCGCCTAATACCCATGTATCAGGTTTTGAAATGAAAGATTACAGAACCTAAAAACAAACATCATGCGGTGCAGGAAATACTCCTGTTGCTGATGCGTTATCTAAAAATACTCTAATGAGTCGTGTTGTTTCTCCTAAGAAAACCATTCCTAATGATACTGCAGCGAGACAAGGAGCGAGAAAGGACGCAGGTAGGAGAGAGAAAGAAGAAGAGGGAGACTGAGGAAATGGAGAAGGGAAAAAAAAAAAAAACATTAATTATTAGCCCCAGTGGGATCTCTTACCCAGCCTCTAGCTTGGACAACACCAATTAATACGGCAATTATTATCTCGGCCTGTAGCGAGGGGAGGGACCAAGCAGATTACTCATCTCTCCACAAACCCCTGTTATTACACACTGAAGGTACAGAGATTCTCACATGGAGGGTAATTATTTAGTGTGCAGATTTCCACTAATGCACAGCCGCTCCCGATTTAATAGGCAGTTCTTGGTTTTTCCAAGTTGGATAATGAGACAGAGATTTATAGATGCTTGACATGGTGTGTCTTCTGAGGTTCTACTGTACACTCTGCACTTTAACACTCATTACTACCATATTCTGGTTCACGCTACCAGGTGTGTGCGCACATGGCGCTACACGGACACCTCGCTGTCTCGGCTTTCGGTCTCTCCTCTCCAATTAGTGGACTAGCATTAGCCGTATATCCACTTTGTCAAACGATATGTGCATTACATGCCAAGAGGTCCATGGCCAACATCTTTCCTGCTTTCTGGCATCGTTGTGTACAACTCCAGCGTTGACATGACAGATCCATCATAGGTAGCTGGTGTTCTAGTTCTTTCTTCCGTGTAATAGCTATTGTAGCTTTTGTTCGTTTGTAGAAATAGCTAATGCAGCACTACTTTACAGCTTAAATGAATTCAATAAGTGTAATTTGTTAGACTTGGCTAACTATGCAGCTAATTATGGCATTTAACAAAAAAAAGTAGCATGGTTCATAGTTGCACTTAAAAATTAAAACGAAATGTGTTATGATTGTATTGTTTGACCGGAAGATTTTCCAAAGTTTGAAAACACGATGCGTCCATTGCACGTCTAAACGACAGTCGTCTGGTGTCTCACGATTAGACGTCTGTAAAAACAGCAATGCATGGTGAGTGTCCGTTTCCTCCCAGAACTTAATGGCTTTCTTCGTGCAGTGCTTCACTACATCCTCACACCCTGCTGCACGATGCAGTATAATCAGCTCGCGGTGATCTTTGGAGGTGGCTGATGTGAGAAAATGAGACTCAGTGGTTTGCAGAGGGCAAGGGCTGCTGGTTTGGATCACAGCTGGGGCACAGGGGGCGGATTTAGTCTGCCTATCAGCAGCGCGCAGGTGCCAATATCCATCCCTTCCCTTCAGTTAGGCGGTAATAAGTGACGCGCGAGTCTTGACCGTAGCGCTATTACAAGCACTCTGTCCTCTTCAAAATGTACCGCTTATTGTACATTGGATCGTACCGGTTCATCCAAGTTATTCAATTTCATCTAGAGTATAATCACCAGTAGGTTCTCCAAACACACACAAACATACCCACAATCCCTCTCTTTTTACTGCTATTTTTAAATCCCCTGTCCTTGTCTTGGCTTTGTGAGTGCATCTTTTAGCACGGCACTGCTCTTCCTCTCAGCCAGTGTAAAATCACATCTGACAGCCAATGAAAACCCAGCGGATGCTTGCATGTTATCTTGACACGGCCATGGTAAGCTGGCGCTACTGATGCTAAACGGCCTTCGTAAGCCTTTTAAAAGCCATCCATGCTGCCTAATGTGGACTCTTGGGGTGCGGGGGGTGGTGGTTTGGGTTTATACATTTACTCCACGTTTTGGGAAAAGGGAGCGGTTCCTTTTTCAGTCTGACAATGGACCGAGGATGAATTTATTTGTACCTACACATGACTGAATGACATTTAGTCGAATGCTTACAGTGCAATACTATTAGCTTACAGGTTTCTCAGCTTCGTGCTAAAATCCGACTTACCTTTTCATTCGTACAGTATAAGGGGTTAGATACTCGACATACCCCGTGTGTGGGCCCATCAGGAGTTATACCTTTAAATTAGAGTTATAAGTTAATGTTGAAATTTTTTACCTTGTTCTAAATAACTATAGTGAAAACTCTCATGTTTTTTGTAAATATATTAATAAGTTATCGTATCCATAGTAACACTGTATCACGCAGAGGGACATGTATTTGATTTAAGGCCATTATATGACAAATAGATAATAGATAATAAATAAATAAATTTGACAGATTTTTTTGCAATTAACATTTACAGGAGGGAAGTGTCGGCATATTATTACAGTCGGTAGGTTTTCTGCCATGAGGAAAGACTTTTTTTTTTTTTTATCAGGACAAATGATACTTTGTGTATTATAGGTTTTAATAAATACGAGGAAAAGAGAGGCTGGTGACAGAAAGACTTGATTATACTGTATGTACTACCGTGCTTCCTGTTTGTTCCACAACATTAAAAAGTGTATGCATGTTAATACACGTGCACATGGTGTGCAAAAAAAAAAAAAAGGGTCAATCACTTTTAACTTTATGGCACACAATGTGGTGGGTGTTACATGTGAAATGATTCCACATGCTCCCAGAATATGTACACATACGCATATATATATATATATATATATATAAACACACTATATATAATATACACGCGTGTGTGTGTGTATATATATATATATATATTAAATGTTTATATAATTATAATTTTTTTTGTTTGGTATACCATTGCATTTATTTCTGTCCAGAGTCACAATTTCTCTCCAAGTACTTGTATTGATGATGGGAGAGTCAGACCGCTACGCAATGTCTTCTCCAGCACATCTTAAAGATTCTCAGTGAGATTAGGGCCTGGACTCTGTGGAGGTCATTCTGTGTTTGTGAAAATCATGTCTGAACCACTCTTTCACAATTAAGTCCGATGAACCCTGGCATCATCTTGGAGTACGCCCGCTCCATCAGGGAAGAAAACAAAAATCCATTGCTGGAAATAACCTGTTCATTCAGTACATTCAGATAAGTCAGCTGACCTCATTTTTTGTTGCTGACTCTAGACATAACTCTGCCCCCTCAGGCTTGTACGGTAGACACTAATCATGATGGGTGCATCACTTCATCTGTCTCTTTTCTTACCCTGACGCCACCATCACTCTGGAACAGGGTAAATCAGGACTAATTGGGGCACATGACCTTTTTGCATCGCTCCACAGTCCATTCTTTATGCTCCCTTGCAAATTGAAGCCATTTTTTTTTTCCGATAAGTGATTTTCTTAAGGCTTCACAGCTGTTTAGTCCCAGTCTCATTACAATGTACTGTATGTGTGGAAAGGCTCTTACTTTAACTATTAAATATAGCTGAGAGTACTATTTATTTCCCTGCGATTTGATTTCACTAAGCGTTTAAGTGATCTTCCATCACAAGCATTCAGGATGTTTTTCCGACCACATTTTCTCCTGGAAGATGATGGATCACCACAAACCCTCCCAGGTTCTAATAAACAGTTTTTTGTAGTTCCTCACCCAATTTTAGTAGTTTCAGTAGTTTAAGTAGTTTAGTAGCGTTCCTTGCTTAATTCCGGGCAATAATTTGACCCTTCTTTGACACGACTACAGGATATGTCTTCTGACATGGCTTTTTAAGGAATGAAAAGGTACTTAGTGGATCAGTTAGGGTTAAATAACTTGTTTCAGTAATTATCAAAAGGAACTATTTGCTTAGTTAAATCCAGGTGGTGACACTCTTGGTCAGACAGAGTGTGTGTGTGTGTGTACATATATATATATATATATATATATATATATACATATACACACACACACACACACTAGTATGTATGTATATTTTATACTCTAGACTCTAACACACACACACACACATTCAAACTTCTGCATTTATGAAGGTCTGCACACCTGCTGATGATCAGTTAATCCAGGACTGATGACTAGCAGCAGCATGTTGTAACTTACCCTCTTAAAATCTGTGGAAGCACTAAGGGGGTACTTACAATTGGCCACATGTTTTTTCTTTTGGCTGTATTTTTGCTTAATAAATAATGGCACTGTGATAAAAAGTTATGTGCCACTAAGATCCACTACGATCAGATGATATTTATGTTCATGCACATTCCATATTCTTTATACAGGTTATACTTTTCACATTTTCTATGTATTTCTATCATATACTTTATCTTATTGTAGCAAAATTCGACATATTGTACATTTTCTATTTTAAATTCTTTTCTATTTTTTAAGGGTCACAAACAGCTGTCTATGTGCCAAATTTTTTAAAAACAAAATAATTAAACAAGGGGGCGCCAACTTTTACACATCTGTCTACCTAGTCGTCTACATATAATTCAATTAAAATCCAGACATTGCGCTACAGTAGGTCTAACTGGGTCTATATTACGTTTGATGTTCTTGGGAAGGCAAGTACAAAACCAACTCTGAAAATCTTTTTTTAAAATGTTTTTGTGCTTTCAAGTCGACAAGGTGCAATTTTTTTTCAAGGCGACGACATGAAAACAAGCTCTGACCAAAATGCCCCAACCCTCTTGAGTCCTTAAACTCAAATCATTCAAACTCATCATCAAACTGTTTAATAGTCAATAACTACTGAGAATTGTTCAGGTTTGAATGAATTGTGGAACTACGATAGTGCTGAAAATGAAACCCTATAAAAGTGCTTACTAATGATGGAAGCCAGTTACTACTTAAAGATTCTTCTAAAATAAAATAAAAAATAAAAAAAAGTGAAATGTTGACGGCATCCTTCACTCATTGTTTTTTTTTTTTTTTTAATGAAGAGGCTGTTTTTGTTCCTGCAGCGTACCGCCTAGCTGTGGAAGCTTCATTTATTTACAGGGGTGTTGTGTTGCACTCGGCGCCCAGTTACACAAAGGTGGAGAGGAGCCGGGAGACGGAGGCGCTGTCATTGTCACTGCCAGGTGTAGAATAACATCTCTTGAGCAGCTTGTAATTAGAGTGGCAGGTATGTAATGAGGGTGCTAGATTGCCCCGTTGTGCTGTTCGTGCCAAGCTGGATGTGGCTGGAGATGGCCTTCACCACACAACCGCCACTGACGCGGCTACACCCAGGGACACCTTCTCGACGGTTTAGCGACCTTTGACCTAAACTTGGGGCATGAGGGATTATGATAAGAACGTGGAGAATAAATAAGTAAGACACACATGGCTTGGTAGGATGACAATTTTTCGCTCGTGGAATAATCCAAAAATAAAATCCTCCCAAAGTTTTCATTCATTTAAGAAGAATTTAATTTCTGGAAGATCCTACTTAGGTTGAGGTTTTAAAACCTGATTCAGCCATCCTGAAAAATCCTCGCATTTTAGCTTGTGCTCACGCAACGTGTATATCTCGCCCTCTCTCTTAACTTTCTGCCCTCTTGGCAAAATGAAAAAACTTCTGTCAGAGTCAGATGGAAATTTATATCAGGTTTGTCAGGCGTGAGCCAAAAACGATCTTACTCGACGTTACTGTGATAAGTTCGGTGCCAGAGATAGAGAAGAAATGAAGGGGAAGAGGGAGGGAAGAAACGTGCCCCGCTCTGCGCTCACCAGATAATTCCGGATAGCCAAGATTCTCCACTTTCCCCTGCGTCAGAAAAAACCTCTCTGACTCTTCAAATGAGAAAATAAAACCCTCCTCGTCCACGATCCTGCCCCTTTGCATAATAGCTCCTACGTTCCACCACAACCGCGCTCAGTTTTCTCAGGAAAACAATCCATCTCCCTCAAAATAGACTTAAACGTGCTGTCAGGAGGGGCGGGCTGGTTAAGCAACCTGGACACAATGGAGGTGGACTGAAAACACCATCGGGTTTTTTTTTTTTTTTCTTTTTTAACCCCCGCCCTCAACAATGTGGAACATTCCCAACTGCTTCGTAATTACAGAAACACAAAACGCCTTGTCAAGAACAAAAACCCTGACATTAGCTGCAGCTGATCTCTAGATATCGCCTTACGTTTAATGATGCCTGAAACCCACGCTCAATGCATATATATTTTTGGATGCTAACCAACACCCGTCCGCATTTAAGTTCAGATTAATTATGGATAGAAAAAAATGTCAGAAAATATGACATGCTATCGATAGCTCCGCTTTAATTCAGTCGAGGAGCCATTAAGTAGTTAGTTGTTCCATCATAAACTGGTAGAGACGTGTGGATTAATATCTCATGAGTAAATGAATAGTGAAGCAATTAGTTAAGCAAGGAATTAAAATTACGAGCCCGTTTGGAGCGCATGTCCCAAAGTGCCGTCAATGATATTCTTACAATTAATCTAGAAATGACATACACTACTCTATAGTTTGGAATTTTCTTTGTTTTTGTTTAGTGATTTATTCTACAACAACACTGGGGATTTTAAAACTATGAAATAACACCTACGGAATTAGGTAACAGTCAGTTGTTATTTTAAGACACGGATATACTGGAGGTCAGCGGTTCTGGAACAGTTCTTGCAAGAACAGTATTGTGTCAAGTGCATGTGCAAAGCCCATCGAGGACCATGATGCAACTGGATCTCATGAAGACTTTCCCAGAAAGACAAGACCAAAACTTACCTCGAGATTAACTGTTCAAAGGAGATTATTGCATGAAAGACCATGAAGAAGTTAGAAAGTGACTTTTGAGCGGTAGTGTACATTTTAACCACATTAAACATGGAACGTCCTTGACACAAGTTAGTGCTATTCATTGTTGCCTTACTGTAGTTCCCTCAACTGGCTCTCTTTTATTTCCTTAAGTTTAACATACAAAATGCATAGTTTGTCTTGAAACCAGTAACAGCAAATTCGTCTGATCCAAAGTCTTTCTTGTGGTGGAAAACAAATTTACAAGTAGCTGACTCCTCCTATTAACGATAAACACCTTTCAGTCAACACTTTTTTTTATTTTTTTTTATTTTTTACAGCACAGAGTTGCTTCTATTGAAGTGATGACATATTAGAACAAGCCCTTAAATAAATCTTTGATTTGATTTACAACAGGAACTTTATTAGTCAAGTCAAGTCGGCTTTTATTGTCATTTCAACCGAATATACTGTAGGTCAGTACATAGTGAAATGAAACAATGTTCCTCCAGGACCAAGGTGCTACATACAACATAAATTAACAACATAAATTAACTAGATAACTAAGACACTAATTACCGGACTAGCTAAGACAAATAAATTAAGACCATACTGTAAATTAACAAAACTATCTATTAATGATAGTTAATTAATTTTGTATTAATGAACTATACAAAAGACAAAGACAGCAAAAGACAACAACAATAAATCAATATTAATACTTGCTAATAATCAGAATTTAAAACTCAACAATGTGTTATGATTAAGTCTTATATTTTATAAATATGCAAGCTTGTAAAGTTTATTCTATTTTATAATCTTGACGTTTTAATTACAAAATTCTGGCTTTCAAGTACATCACCTTATCTTAACTGCGTAGGGTAGCTGCCTCCTTTTGGTTTTACAGTGGTCAGAGATTCAGTGCAGTCTGTGTCCAGTAACATTTACATTTTTCTACATTGCAAAACAATACTGCAGGCATCAAAACCAAAAAAAAAAAGAAAAAGGAAAAATCTGTAATATTTTCTTAGAAAGTAATATTTCCTTTTGCTTTGAAGAGTGCTTTGAAGACTCTGGGCATCCTCTCAACTAGGTGATCACCTGGAATGATTTTCCAGCAATTCTGATCTCAGTTAGCACGTGTTGAGCACTTGTTGGCTGACAATAGTGTGCAAAGGTAAACGGTGTCTAATCTGAAGACTCATAGGAATGTTTTTTTAAATAATTTGCAGATTTTCCGCAAAAAAAAAGAAATCAAACCTTTAAATGATTAGTCAAACTTTTTGTATGCAAGTGTATCTGTGCACCAATGAACAAAGCGATGTCCAAAAAGACATGGATGAGCGAGTTTGGTGTGGAAGAATCTGACTGACCTCAACCCGATAAAACACCTTTGTGATGAATTACAGCGGAGGCTGCGAGCCAGGGCTTCTCGTCCAACATCAGTGTCTGACCTTACAAATGTGCTTCTGGAAGAACGGTCAAAAATTCCCATAAATACGCTCCAAAACCTTGTGGAAAGCCTTTACAGGAGGAGTTGAAGCTGTTATAGCTGCAAAGGGGGCGGAGCCAAAATCATATTAATAAACCCTCTAGATTTAAAAATGCATGCTCCTCAAGTTCATATGCATGTGAAGACATGGTCGAGCAAATACTTTTGGCAATACAGTGTACTTTTATGTTTCATACATTGGAGGACCAGAAACCTGTCTCTATCTGTATATCTGTACGTCTGTCCAGACCATTTTCGTCACAGCATCACACAAAACTGGCTGGATAGAATTTATTGATACTTTGACAATACTTAGGTATTCACCTGAAGTTAAACCTGCGCCATAAATGAAATCAGAATGTTGAGTAGAAGGAACGTTATTAATTTTACAATTCTAAAAGTTGTGCGCCAGATTACGTTACAGCACCTAACGCTTTTTTTGGATCAATGTAGTGCTTTTTGCGCTCAAGGTGGGCGTGGCTAAATTAGTCAGAGGCAATCAACACCATAATTTACTGTGTATACAGTAAGAGTATGTGGAAGACAGAGAAACAACTGTAATGCACGTGCAGGGCACTCAAATCCTCACGAAACAGAAACAAAACTGCGACACAGCTTGGCTAACTTCTACAGTATTTTATTATTGTGTTTATGCTTTTTGTCTCATATGTTCCAAAATCGTGGAGCTAATAAAAAACTGTAATGTGAATCGCCAGTATAATATAATATATAATATAATATAATATAATATAATATAATATAATATAATATAATATAATATATAATATAAGATGATATAATATGCACCATTTGATATTAATTATAAAAAACTAAACTGAATATTTTTACTGGGATTAGTTCTTATTTTTTACTGCTGAAATAACAGCACTGAAGTGGTATAAGTGAATTTTAATGTGCTGGAGTAGTTTTAAGACAAAACAACGAAAGAAGTATAACTTGGTATAAACAAAGTCTAAGATACTTTGTATTAATAAGTTAGACAAAGTTCTGCTGTACAGAAAAACAGACATGTACATTAGATTCAACCTGAAATAATATTACTGATTACATTAAAGCTCATTATTATTATTAATTTTAGCTTCAACATTTTATCTATTTCTACAAACTCATTTCCCGTCAACTAGCGTCATACTTGCGCTAGTATAAACTATACATAAAATAAATAAATAATGACACACGAGGTCAAATGGCCACACCTGTATGCAACTATAATGTTTAATGTACAATGTGTTTGCGCCACAACCACAAGAGAAACTACAAACAGCACCTCGTTCAGGTTCCATCACAGGCCATCGTACAAGCTGAAGTTATCACAAATCCTCTAAGATTTCAAAATACCAAAAAGGTGTATTAAACCCACAATGCTCTATGAGAGAATGTCAGCGAGGGGGTGCAGGACGTTTGGGGAAAATGTCGAGAGGATTTAACAGCACCTGGCAACCTCTAATATGGATTTGCAAATGGCAGCCAGACTTAAACATAAACAACAGCTAACTCGGATTGTGCCGAAACGCAACGCGCTGCTGCCGGAATGCCAGGAACAAATCACTCCACGCTGAAAGCTTTATCTCGGATCATGTAGAGGGTGAAGCGTTCGGGGTCAGAGGTCATGTCGGCTGTAATAAGTATGAAAATCAGGCGGTGACTAGCTGTTAATCCACTCGCTATCAGATCCGGCATGACAGTCATTCACACCACACCAAGGATAAGCCTCGACGGAAAAGTCAGACCTACTTCATGTATGACTAATTACGTCACGCAAACGTGAAATTCATCTATTGGTTTGTCTGTACACAGACATTTCATACATAGTTTATTTATTTTCTCATGTGATTGCACAAATCATTTATTTTATTTAAATGTCCACCTGTTTTTTTTTTTACATTGTTTAAATTGTAAATGTATTATTTTCAATTTTCTTTTACTACAACATTTTTTTTCTTTTTTCACACAACTTGTTTCATGGGATTTTCACATTTTACCTTCATGTTTTTTCCCCCAATAACTTTTCACACGTCATATTCACATACAGTATATTTAAATTGTACATGCTTACTTTCTAGACCTTTTTTCTTTTACAATGTTTTTCACATGATTTTCCAGTGATTAGTTCTCAATTGTATTTTAACGATATTTTTATGAAATGATTTTTCATCTACTTTTCACAAGGTGTTTTATTATTCATAACACTTGCTCACGAGAGGAAAAAGAATATGGGTAACAGTAACGAGTGTAAGTAATTGTACAAGACATTTAATATAATTTGCTTGCACACACTTCATACACATATCATGCAAAAGAACATCTTTTTAAATGACCTCACTTGCTTTACTTAATCAAGGCCTGACTATTTACTCACACTTCCTCAGTGCTGATGTGTGTTGGTGTCTGATCAAGGAAACAGTGCCAACTATTGGCAACTTGCATTAAAACCTGGAAATCTCTCTCTCTCACACACACACACACACACACACACACACACACTTTGTAAAGTGCGCTCAACTTCCACATTTAATCTATAAATAATCTTCATTCACAAATATGTATTCATTAGTTCCAGTTACCTGAACTAAATCACTAGGTTTAATGTGTATTATTATATTTATATTTAAATGTAATTATGGTGCATCTTTAATGATTTGACTGCAATCATTAGTATCATCTCCTACGGTTATTACAGCCAGTCCTTATAGCTGTAAATCCATTTACTTCATCTTATTCATGTTTCATGCAAGAAAAGTTAATCAAACCACTACTAAAAAAATGTTATATCAAACTGTAGTTTTATTATTTATTTATTTATTAAGAAGGTGCTGCTAATTTGTTAAGAATGTTATGAATCTACACCACTACTCCATGTAACTTGTACGGTATTGTGGAAATGGAAAGTTCAGGAAGTGAACCATTTAAGGGCATCAAGAATAAATACAGTGGAATTTGTTTAATGAGCTATAAATAAATAATTAAAAAGTTTTTTTCCTTTTATAAAATTAAGCAGTAGACTGTAAAAAAAAAAACAAAACACAAAAAACCTTAAATGACCCTTGATCTAGGACTGTGCTATATCACAGCACGTTAAATATAACTACAAAGACATAACTGTGATATTCTTTACTAAATATAAAGCACAATAATTGAACCACAGACTACAAACCACCTCACTGTTGATTGTTTTCCTATAACTGTTCCTTATTTATGTACGTTACATTATGCCGGTTTAAGCCTGAGTTTTTATGTCTTGAGCACCGTTTCACAGCCTGAAATGTTCAATAAAAGTACCTGTTCTACTTTCAATACTTCCTGGCCTCTGTGACCTTCATTCACTTGACCTCTCTGTACCCTCTGTAGCAGGCCAGAGTTTTGCCTCCCACACTGATGAGATCTCTCTTGCCCTTGCTCATTCTCTCTCTCTCTCTCTAAAGCAAGGTGCAGCCATATCTCCGTCACTGCCCACCTCCCTCATTGCTTGCACCTGCTAAAACATTCGAGGTATTCGCACAGCAGGGCAACACATTTGCTTTTCATTTAACCTGGCCCGAACGGACCTTTGAAGTACATAATGGCAGAGCAGCAAAGGTTTTTCTCTTGCACTCCCTCCCTCGCCTCTTAATCATTTACCTCGTCAAGGCACATTCTCCGCAGCTAACCTATCAAGCGGAAAACGAGCACGGCCTGCTGGTCCTCCCCTGCCTCTCCGCCATGGTTTCAGAGAGACAAAACTGGATTTCTGAAGAAACCTCGATCTACACGGGCCTTTTTTACACATGACGTACAGCTCTTTACAGACATGCGTTACATTAGTCATGGTTCATGGAAAACTACATGTGAAAAGGCTCGTCTTTGTACAGAACATTTCGAGCCTCACAGCGATGCACCATATGACGTCAGCAGCAGGTACAACACACAATGAACTCAAAGAACAGTACGAAGCATTGGCTAAGCTGTGCGTTCATCCAGGAGCCGTTAAAAACTTTTTGGCGTCAGTGGAAAGCCAAGCGAAGCAAGTTTACATTTTTTTGTTTTGTTCATATAATTTTGTTTCTTTTTTGGCGTTTTGTCCAATATGTAGTGAAGAAACAGCACCATGGTTCCCAAGAATGCTAGCAAAGACGATGTAAAGAAGAAAAGGGAGCCACTTTTGATTCATACACATTCACATTTCATACAAACTTCTATTATTCTTATGATTGTGTAAAGCTGCTGTGCGACAATGAATTGTTAAAAGAGCTATACAAATAAAATTTAATTGAACTTTAAGTTTGGTTTTTAAAGCAGCCGGAGTCAAAAGAATTATAAATTAAGCTTAAGTGAGGCTTAATTTCTATTTATTTCATATTTTGCTTTCTTTACATGTCTTTTATAAATGTTTTAGATGCTAAAATACTGTTGGAAATTGGCAATATTGGTGATATTTTTGCAGGGCTGGAACGGATTATCTGCATTAAGATTATTTTCTTTGGAAAAATGCGTTTCGCAATACAAAATTTCACCTTAAGAAATCACCTCCGGAACGGATTAAATTCGTATGCCGAGGGACCGCTGTATTTATAAGCTGTTTATGGCACTCTCTATAGCAAACAATGCAACCAATGGTTCTGTTGAATATGTAAAGAGATGTAAAGGACATTTTAAACATTATTTGGACTATTTGCTCCTGGTGATGGAACTGTTACTGTTATTGCACAACGTAGGAAATGCTTTTTTCTAAGTATTAGCATTAGACAACCAGAACACTGGGGCATCCAGGTTTTCACTCCGTCTGTCAAACGGGACAAAGTCAGAAACATCAGTCCCGACTGCCAGTTACCACTTATGATGAAAAATTATATTGTAAATAAACTTCACCTGACTTTTCAAACCTGTACAAATCTTACATCTCTGAAATGATATTTAAATATCTTGCTAGACGATGTTCTACCTGTTGACTCAAATTCAGTGGAGAAAGTCACACCACTAGTTCAAGCACCAAACAGGACATCAAACTCCCAACAGTCACTGTCGTACAGAATGCATGTATATAATTTTCCCCAGGTAAGTGACATCCACCAGCCGTCCACATGAAGAAAACATGATTAAATACACCAGGACACCTTCTCACACAGGTTTTAAATGTTCGGGAGCTGATCAGGATGTGTATATTGTAAAACTAATATGTACTGTATGTAACTGGCTTCCAAGTTTTTTGCACTACAACAAATTCTGCACTAAAGATCTATAAATTTCGGCCTAATTTTTTTGCACGGGCTGTTACCAAATGCGTTTCTAGGTAAAGTTCCTAAATTACTCACAATTACTGCATTCTTACTCTTATGACCATGCAATCACTAGTGCAGCGGTGTCCTCGGCAAACATCACTCCAGCGCCATGTCCGGAAAAAAATTTATCCAAAAAACTAAGCAACAAATAATCAGAACATTTATGTTACATAAGCTAGCAAAACCTCAAGGTAGATTAGACCTAAGTGTTGTACTAGCCTATCTTATCACATACAAATTATACTCGGATAACACAGCTGCATTAAATTTTTTATTTTTTTTTAACTGGTCACCTAATGGCTTTGACCGGTTCAACGTGCATCAGGGCATTACCAGACCTTCATTAACAATTAAATAAAATACCTTTGGGGTGTGAAACCTGGTTATACAGTATATTACTCGGATGACATACAGAACGAAAATAATACCTTACGAAGAATGAAATAACACACACAGAATGTAAAATGCCTGTTAAGCTACACAGCACATAGCACTCATTCATATCATTATGAACAAACATTTTTTTTGAATTTTGATTGACTTTTACTACTTGCATTACTGTACTAAGTTTTTTTTTTTTGACCCACAAGAAACGTCGTTCAAATGA
The DNA here is from genome assembly GCA_028570985.1 of Heterobranchus longifilis. NCBI lineage: Eukaryota > Metazoa > Chordata > Actinopteri > Siluriformes > Clariidae > Heterobranchus > Heterobranchus longifilis. Next base: position 2,677,280 of record JAOVVB010000041.1, on the reverse strand, counting down.
GAGACAGAAAGCAGATTGCACAAAAGTTTGCATTTTCACTTATTTATGCTCTGCACCACCCTGGGTGGCTGCCCAAGATGCCCACATGCGAATCCTCCACTGTACAAGCCTTGTGTAACACTGACAGAATCATATCCTATATTAATCCTGTCTACTTGCTAAATACCTTTGATACGAGTCTCGTCCAGAAGTGTAGTAGTAGAGAAAAAACACAGGTGCTTGTGAGTTAAGGTTCCATGATGTTATTGCCTTATACATTATTTCACTTTCCTATTCAACATCAGTGTAATAGTATTCTAAAGATTTGTTGGAGTTTGAAGACTCAGTCCCGTGGTAGGCAAAATGAAATGTGAATGTTCTTTAAAAAAAAAAAAAAAAGTCTAAAGCACAGAGCGCACAGGAGGTCTGATAAGCCATTGATCAGACCCAGTTAATTATCTAAGCCCTCGCCTCCTATGGTGTTTATTAGCATGGTGCTAACGCCGCAGGAACCGTGCCTGCTTCTACAGATCGCGTGCGCCGAAGGAGATGACTAATAAAGCCAGACTGGGAAGCGCGCCAACTGATGAACATACCAGCTAAATGATCTTCTGCAAGGATAGCATATGTTTCATAAAACCTTATTAGAGCTGTAAGGAGGTTGGTGTGTGACAGAGAGACTTTGAGCCCAACAGCAGTGTCAGCATCTGTGCTTTAATTTTTTATTTATTTATTTATTTTCTTACTGGCGGTCACGTCAGGGAGGTTTCAATAATAATGTTTTGTTTTAGCAATGGTCAACAATAAAAACTATTCAATATCCAAAGTTTATTATACAAAATCTGACTCGGATAGTATTTCACCTATAACGCACCTTCATGATGCAGGCTGAAGAACCTCCAGCATGTGGCCTGTATTTAACTTGCAAGCACTGGCGAGCTACAGAAACATGATGTGTTGTCTCATATTAGATAAGTCTCCCAAAGATTTATGTCCAACACTTTCATTTCTTTTTCTTTTTTTTTAAACAGCAAGCACTTTTTATATATTGATATACACTCGAGAGTGTGATCGAGCGTTTTCAGGAAAAACACTCAGCGAAACTGTTGGTGAAATAGTCCAGAAAATTTACATAGCGTATAAAACACTCCCGAGGCACTAAATGACTAAATGTTTTGCCAAAGAATGGAAATGAACATATAAATCTTACACGCGATTTGATGTTGCAAAGAGTGAACCTGGTGTATAAAAAGGTTCGAGAAAGCGAATACTAAAGCCAGCGTAAATGTCTTAAAAAACAAACTCCCCTGGTATAGAGACCCCAC
>JAOVVB010000041.1:2633996-2662263 GCA_028570985.1 Heterobranchus longifilis | reverse complement strand
AACTACTATTTTATTTTATTTTGTTAAACTACCATTTTTTTCTTCTTCATCAAACCACTATTTATTTTTAATTTTTTTTAAACTGCCATTTTATATTGTCAAACTAATATTTTATTTTGTTAAATTACCATTTTCTTTGAATTTGTCAAACTACTATTTTATTTTATTTTATTAAACTTTTTTTTTTTTTTGTCAAATTCCCTTTTTTTTCTTTTCTTTTTTTTGTCAAACTATTATTTCCGAAGTCAAGTGCAAACCTTTACGTTGACAGGGCTTTGAAACAAGAGGGGTTTTTTTTGTTTTTTTTTTGCTACATGTATTCTTGAAGGTTTGTGGTTTGGTCCTGTATTGTAGATTTTCCTTGAAATCACTTTACATGAAGACTTTCAAGATATTTGTCAGTTTTAAAGTATTTGGAGCCTCTTGCATGTACAAGTATATAAGTAAAGAACACGCATGGCGGGACGACAGAGCTCCAATGTTTTTGATAACATTGTCATGTTGTAGACTGGTCCACACTGGACCTTTTTCATGGCAGACATTTTGACTTGTTGTACAGTTACATTAAACTTCCGTCCAATAAAACTGCCTCACATTGAACTCCAGAAAATAATCACAACGGGGAATTCATGCCTGAATTAATTTACTGTATGAACTCCAATTAACGTGAATGGAAGACGCAGCAAATATTGACAGGATGGAAGTATAATGTGACCACACACCGATGATAGAAACAGCACTGGTGTACTTAACAACATTAATAATGTCTCATTCCATTAAGTGTCCCCGCATGCACAATAACACCAGCTTCTTAGAGCTGACACCTACATGCAATGCAGCCATTATTAATGATTTCAATTGCACTTGTGCTTTTCTTGCTGTTACATGTAAAATGTCTACAATGAAGAAGGTCTTTTTATATTTTACTCCTGTTATTAGTTTAATTAATTTAAGTTATTAATGTCAGTGTTTTGCGGCGCCTCCTCACTCCTGCATCTCTTAACCAAAATCACTTTTCCCTCAGCTGACCGTTGATGTGTAAGAAACACGGTGCCATTCTCAAACAATCCTAAATACTTGGAGGATGATACAGGATTTTTAGAAATCAAGACCTTTATTCAGCAGGGTTCCTACGCAGTATGGAAAAATATGGAATTTGATTTTAGTCATTTCCAGGTCTGGATAAGTATGGGGGAAAAAAAGAGAGCATGGGAAGTTATTTGTGTTTTCAGACTATTCTGTTTTCTAAAATATAGAATTTAGAATTTCTAAAAAATAAATTGGCGCACAGCAGAGCTGCCTCGACACTTGTAGCTGCACCAAATCCAGACATCCGCCACCAAATTAGTTTGCAAGAAAATACGGCAATATCTTCACAATCTATCTCAAATACCTAAATATTAAACTTGTCTGAACATTTATGAGTTATGCACTGATGTCGTTATCAGACATATTTATCAGAAAAGTTACCTTTATGGCTGTTTTCATTGTCGTTTCCATGGACACAGTGAATAACAAGGCTGTACAGATATCTTGAAATTTATTTTTTTTTACTTTTTCAACTCATTTTCGGTTCTTATTTTTAAAAGAGACTAAAAAATGTAGGGAGAACAAAAATATAATATTATTTAATGAATATGTTAAAGGAAAAATAATATGAGTATAAGTAGCAGGGTTCCAGCGGATCCTTAAAAAATCTTAAAAGGCGTTGAATTAATTAATCTAAAAAATAAGACCTTAATTGATATTAAAATGTCTTAAATCAATCTGTCAAAAGTCTTAAAAATGCTCAGACATGGGAAGTAGGATTTTATTAATATTTTTTTCTGATGCTGCATTGTGAAATCTCAAAATAATTGGTAACCTCTATTTTTTTTAATAATAATAATAATTTACTGAATGCCTCTTGCATGAACATCTGGCAGATCTGGAAAACAGAACCAACAATCCACTGTCTGCCAGCTGTCACAGACGACATGTTGAAGTGCAAATTCAACCAGAATTGGCTTTTTAAGCAACATTTTGCAGCATGGCTGAAAGCAATACAAGGCAATGCATACGAGGCTCGGTGTATTTTATTCAAAACGTTTTTCAAACTCAGCACGACGGAGCTCAAGGCAGTGGAGTCCCAGATAAAGAGTAAGAAAGACAAAATCGCCAAGAAAACTCGCCGACAAACAGCAGATATTTTCACAGATTCACAGATTTCTTTTCTTTTTGTTTTCTTTTTAAATTTAATTCTGAGTGGCATTTAAAAACCTTGCCTTAAGCTTGTAGGAACCCTGAGCTAGCAGCGGTTAGTTTACGTCCTCTTTGAGCAAAGATGTCCGACGGTGGAGCGTCTTCAAACTTTCTGCGTAGGACACGATGGGTAAATGCAAGTTTTCTGAGGGCTGGCTTGAAAATCCCAAATATAAAGACGTGGTTGGCAAAGGATTCCAAACGGGAAAAGAAATCTAGATGCAAACTTTGTGTAAAATCCTTCAACATCTCCAACATGTCGGAGGAGGCGATTATCAGCCACAATGCAAAGGAAAAAGCACTGTTCTCTTCTACATAATCTACCGATAAGTCTGGAAATTTGAGTCTTGAAAATGTTCAAATGGAAAGTGTGTCGGAACCCTGGTTCTCAAAGTCCCTCCGCTGCTGCCTGTGCTTAGCGCCGCCCAAAACGATTGTGATTGGTTTAAAGAAATGCAAACAAGCCGGAGAGTTTTTTTTTTGAAAACACACTGGAGCCAGACTAGACTACGTCACGAGACGCATGTTTTTAGTGACATCGTGTAGCCTAAAACCCAATGGTTTTCTCACCTTAACCCCAGCCTAATTTATGCCACCTCAGTTACCAAATCACAGCACAGCTGTTGACTATTCACTGAGATGTTTTAGGCTGATAAGCTTAGTTTTTCATGTTTTAGCAGCTTCCCTCCTCCTCACTAATGAAGCCAGTCTCACTCCCATCAAAGAGCTCCTGCCGCACAGTCTGACCTCGTAGCTTTTGATCCTCTGCTATTTACATCCAGACACGAAAGATGAAAGTTTTGTTTTTTTTGAGGAAAACCTCTGATAAATTTCACTAATGGCATTTTTGCAAGCTTTGTGTATGCATGGCTTTGAAAATAGTGTGAAGCTCCAACATCAAATCAGATTTTTTTGTTTGTTTTTTTTGTTCAGCAACTTCTGTTTCACATTATCTCACACACACACACACACACACACACACACACACACACACACACACGTATGTTAATCTGATTTGCTTTTGGAGAGCCACATTATGTGTTTTTGATTTTGACCTATTAGCATCATCTCTCTTGTTGGCAGACTGGTAACATTTAACATGTCCTATGCTCTTGTTTTTAAATCAACCAAATTAATATTCACTAACTGACAAGACGATTGCAATTTCCCACTTGTTAGACCTTAGAAGTGCATGACTGACAAAATCAAACATCAAAATCTATCCACTCGCCCACGCCGTGATCCGAGAGGTGACCGAGATCTCTGCCGTTCTTCCCCTCAGGTGGCTGAAAGGGCAGCAGGAGGACAAGCAGGACACGGATGTGCACTACCACTCCCTGACGGGCGAGGGCAACTTTAACTGGCGCTTCGTCTTCCCCTTCGATTACCTCATGGCGGAGGAGAAGATCGTCATCTCGAAGAAAGAGTCCATGTTCTCCTGGGACGAGACCGAATATAAGATCCCTCCTCGCCTCACGCTGCAGGTCTGGGACGCCGACCACTTCTCTGCTGATGACTTCCTGGGTGAGGACTGATGGGAACAATTTCTGATTTGCCACGTAAAAAAGTATCAACTGCTGTTGATGTTTACATGCACACTAATATTCCACTATTATTCAGAATATGACAATATTCCAAAACAGCATATTCTGTTTGGATATTGTGAATATAGCATTTTCCGATTAAAACGTGGGATATGCTGGTAGTATTCGAGTTTTAGAAGCATTTTTTGGACATGTAAACAGCACATTCAGAATATGCGTCTCAATCAGGGTTTTTACCGCAGTTTCCGACCAGTGTTTCCTGTTTACTGTCAGCTCTGTGCGTTGCTGGTTGTTGTACACAAACCAACAGTTTACACAGTTGGGGGTTATTGTCTTTTTCAGATTTAAGGGCAAAAAAAACGGAATATTGTGCGCGTGTAAACGTAGTCATTGTCTTTGACTCTCTCTCTGCTCCCAGGTGCGATTGAGTTGGACCTAAACCGTTTCCCTCGTGGCGCCAAGACGGCCAAGCAGTGTTCCCTTGACATGATCCGAAACGAGCAGGAGCTGCCCACCATTTCCATCTTCAAACAGAAGAGGGTGAAGGGCTGGTGGCCGTTTGTGGCCCGCGATGAGAACGATGAGATGGAGCTAACGGTCAGTACAGCAGCATGAGCAAAAATCACACCTGCAGTTTGGCACCAAATTATTTCATAAATTATTTCAAAACGGCAGTTAGAAAAGCACCTCCATTTTTTTTATTCATACATACACATACGTATATACTCTATACTATGTTTTGTACTATCAGGGTTTACTTGTACATATTAATGTTATTCTCTAATATATCTTATATTTTCCATTTGTGTTGACTGTAATGTTTAATGTCTGTTTTTAAATGTGGACCCTGGGAGGATCTATCTATTTGTGCTTAAGTCCACAGCTAATGGGGATCCTATAATAAAACGAAACAAAACCTTCAATGGAGTAACAGTGGAAATAAATTCAACCACATAAAGAAGAATGTAAGAAAAGAAAGAGCCATTAAAAAAAGAACATAAAAGAGTTCATAACACTTAAGAAAAGCTCATTACAAAGCAGACATCGTATGTTCATTAAAGCTGTGGTACCCGACCTGGAACCCCGAGAGTCCTAAGATAAATCTGAGGGGTCCAAAAGAACCGCTGCTGTCATCTACAGCAGGGCTGGGCAATTATTTTTCATCGGGGGGGCCGTATGAGAAATAGATCAGGGACACAAATGTTACTCACTGTGAGGAATGAAGTCTCTGATGAGCGTGAACGATGTATCACAGTCAGGTGGAGTCTGGGATGTTGCGATGCTCAGTCACAGACAGCTGAGAGGTGGATCATCTGTAAGAGAGGGTCCAACATTTAAAGTTTTACAGAATGTGATGCAGACTGGATACAGGTTGCAATGAGAGAAGCAGCAACAGTAGAAGAAGACATCTGGCATCAAGTGAATACACTGACAGTTTAATATAAAAGATACCATTTGTTATCATTAACAATAAAAACAGCACTGACACATTTCAGAATAAAGGCCCAATAACAGTTCAATGGCAAGCAAAATTATATTGACTGTTTTTGCTATATTTTAATTGCAGTTTTGTGCTCATGAAGGACTTGGGGGCCACAAAGAGCCTTTCAGTGGGCCACATCCAGCCCTCAGGCCACAATTTGCACAGGTCTGCCATAAGTAGTAGACCGCTGTTCCATCTGAAACCAAAAGTCAACGTTGACTTTTTCAAATTGAATCAATGTAACTATGTCAGTACATAACCACCTGTAACAAACATACTAATTTTAACAGAAACCATAATCTTTTCCAAACCTAACCAAGTAGTTTTGTTGCCTAAACTTAACCAAGTAGATAACACACAATGTTAACCATGTGTTTAAAACTACGACCATTTCACAACATTAAATAGAACAGTCACATGTCATTTTTGGAGTCATTGGCAAACGGCCAAGTCTGTCATTTAGGTATGAGGATGTGTTGTGAAAAGCATTACATACTGTACAGGAAGACAATAAAAACTATGTGTTAGCCTCACCGAGCCTGGCCCTCTCAGACTCCAGGGCATTTAACAGCCAAAGCACACTAACATTTAGTGTTAATCACTGACATGTAAGAGACTTAGCCTACTCCTACCCCAATTACACTGGCATGTAACAGCACACTTTAGCCTGGCACACAATGCCATGATTGCATGCCTTTCCACTGCACCCCTCAGAGAAGGAGATAACAGCACTGACCCATGAGAGTGTGGACCTGATGGCAGCAAGGCCCAGCTTTCAACTGGCAAACCAAAGGGATGTTTTTATGGTAAAGCAGCTGTAGGGACTGAAGACTTGTTTGGGACAGAAGTTAGCAACTGTCTGATAACTCTTTGGTCTACACAGCAAGGTTACAGATGTTCTTAGTTGGGTTTTTTTTTGTCATTGCAACTGTTTTTAATCATACAAAAGAAGAATGGTAAAGGAAGAAGCAGCTATGCTGAACTGGTTAAATGAAGATCTGCATGCGACAGGCGCTTATTGCAGTTTCTGCAAACCTCAAGCCTTCGACAAGTCGTAAAGTGAAGCAACACTATCTGACTTCTTGACCACTACTGCTCTGCTTTGTTTACATTAAAATAGCATTCACATTATAAATGGTACCAAAAAACAGCTATATGCATGGCCTTCACACACAGCCGGTACAGTGTGTGCTGATTCTGCTACCCTGTTTCAATAGCCACTTTTCTCTGTTGTTTTGAATCACAGAGGGAAGTAAATCTTTGGAAAAGTTTATTATACAAATACACAGTATACACATATAGAAGCTATAACTTTATTGTTGCAGCCTTAGTTCTTTGATCACGTATTGCTACTGATTGGTCAGATAGACATTCCAACATGATTTATGAGGCCTTAAATCAAGCCAAGGCATGTTTAATTCATTAGCTGTCGGGCTAACTTGCGGTTTAAGCTTTTAAGATTTGTTCACGTTTGTCCATCTTAAGCTATTGCCTTTAAAATATACTGAGGCAGCACATGTGTACTGGCAGATATTATAAAATGCTTTGATGCATGAAATAATATTCTACACAATTTTGGTACGTTGGAGATGCTAAAAGCACTCTGAACATTATCATCATCATCTGACCCATAATCACAGCGAGGATCACTCTCTCAGGCATTATTGCTATAATAAAGCAACAGCTTCCTTTTTTCTTCCTCTCACATATCCACAGCTGCATGGATGTATTGGCTGGGGGATAAGAGAGAATGGAATTTCTCCTTTGATTTATATGATGGACCTGGTTTTGACCCAGTCCTACTGCTGGAAGTTTGCCATCACCCCATTCAGTTATCAGTAAGCACTTGAAAGTGACCAGACAACCCTTTTACGCCACGTTTGGGTCATTCTGGGCGGCTCGGGCATTTAAGGAGTGGAGTGTCTTGTCAGGTGTATGAGTAAATATGTCATGCATGGATGTACTCGCAGCTTCATTTATTAAGTCTTAGCAGAATGGCCAGAAAGCGGAATTTATGAAAAGCTATTTCCAGTGACAGAGTTATGTTTTACAAGTGTGCAAAGTGTATGATTATAAAAAAGTCCAGGCAGAAGAGAAGTCTTTCCTACTCTGTATGTTGTAAGTAAAGTTACATTGTCCTATGTTAGATACAACTCTAAGGCAAGCTGATGAAGACTCTTGGAAAGTGAAGAGTACAGTAGCTCCTTCTTCTTTTATCTCCAGAAGAGCTGTTAAAGCCTTCCAATGACCACTTGTAAAATGTCTGTTGGTAAGCTGTGTAGTCGCAAGAGCAGAAAGGAAATCTAGAAATAAATAAAGTGGATAAGCTCCGTCTTTGCCCTACAGCCGACTGGGTACCTCTCCTGTCTGCATGATAATGGTTTTGTCAAGGCTTGTGACCCAGTTGGTACAAAGCGGGAAATTACGTCATTTGCAAATATGCTTTTATTCCATGATAGTGTATAATTGTACAAATGAAATGAGATTATCTCTCTAGTCCTCCACAAACAGCCATGCAGCTTTATAGGGGGGGATTGGAAAAGACTGATAATTTGCCAAAAAAACCCGTGGCGTGGAAGCATGTACTCAACCTTGGGCCCAGGTTATTTTAAGGAAAGCCAATCTTTGATCAGCCAAGCTGAAATGGCTAAGATAAGTGGGAGCTACATCTCGCGGCAGGACCGCGCACCAGTCTGATATTGCTATTTCCTCCCTGGTTTCTCAAGAGCAGTAAATAGCTGCTGCCCCCACCACTCCTCCCCCCACTGCACCTCCTCCCCTCCCCCTTATCTACTCCCCACTTTCTTCTGGAGATCTCTGTCACTTTAATCCACAGAGTCTGCCGCTGGTTAACAAGGAAATCCTGTGTCAATTATCACCAACCACTTCCTGCTGGGAGAGCAGCGGGGAATCAAAGGGGCCAGAGAGTCTTTCACACCAGAGAGGAGCAGTAGGCCTAATTAAATGGCCCTTGTGTCCCGCTGGCTGCTGGTGGCCGGGTGACAGATAGCCCAGCCCAACGATAACCTCCTTCAGCTGATGATTGTTTTGATAGGGGAGCTAGTAGGCACTTTGGGTGCCCTAAGGTTGGCAGATTGCGATCCAGGGGTCCAAATTAACTCACGTCCAGGACGCAAAGGTTTATGGAGAGAAATGATGGCTAAATTCTTTGAAATGTATGTAATCATAATGTAATGTGGGTATAACAGATGTAACAGATTCATGTTGAAATGAGATCCAAGCTGTTAAAGCTTTACAGTACAACATTTTTATAAAGTCACCAAAAAAAAAATGCAGTCTCCTAAACTACAGAAGAAAAAAAAACAGTCATTAAAATTCTGGTTCCATAAATCTGGGACTGTGAACCCGCGATGCATCATTTGCACACTAGTGGGTGAAGCGTGCATATTAAGATTTGATATGCCATATTTTATCTCGATTCTCAAAACCCTGCGTTTGGGGAAAAAGGGAGGTTATTTGAAGCCCAAATATGCAACGCTCAAAATGACAATTCCCGGACCACTTTCAGGTGGGGGTCTGTGAAAGCACAACTTAAGGTTCAAACTGCTTTATATCAACTTTAAACATCATATGGGGTCAGCAAATCACCAGCCTGCCTGCCTTGTAGTTGTCATTTCACTCTTAACTGTCACTTACAGGTATCTTGTGTCGCCTGCATAATGTCAGATTAAGCTATCACCCACAGTCCCTGCCAAAAGTAGCTCTTTCTGTTCATTAAAAAAAAAGTTAGCTTCTAAAAACTCACCAGAATTATCATTTCAAATAGAGCCTGTATGAAATATGTTTCCCAGAGATTGGCTATGGATTGTGCATGATTGATAGAATAGGTAATTTGAGGGTCAGGAGGAAGTGAATAAATGTGTGGAGAGCCTGCACACAGTCAAACTTTGTAGAATATTTAACATTTAAAGAGGCTAAATATAATGCTGAAATTGCAGCCAAACATTAAGAACAAAACAACCTGCAGCTGGATGAGGTTCATCACAATGTCCTCCCCTCAGCCTCCACTCCTGTTGGAGACGGCTTCAACCCCCAGTGCCTTGTCCACCTTTAAATTTTCATATGGAGGAAAAGGGGCTGCAGAAAAACCAATTTACTAACAGAGCGACATCATCTGTTTGGCCGTTTATCTCTGACACACCACCCCTCAGTCCAGTGTTGACAGTACATGATATTCCATTAATCTGCCTAATGAAAATTTAACCAGTGTTATAAACAAATAATTGGCCATTATCCTCTCAAAGATCCCGAATAAATTACTTGGGCGTTTTTCATGGCTTCTGAAAGAAGAAGAAGCCGGCCCCTCCTGATTGATGTTGGAATAAATGCGGGGCCGGCTCCGACGCTGCGAGTGGGTCTCGGCTAAGCCTGTGATTGACTTAATGAGAGTCTTTGGGGTGAGTAAATGTTCCAAATTGCTCAGTCATTAGCTTTTGCTCGGCTGTCTGAAGATACCCCCGGATCTGCAGCGCGGGTCTCTCCTCTTGTACCATTCCGCCTGCAATTACATTTTCATTTAGAGCAAACCTCTGAAGTCCGATAGGCAGGCCCCTTTTCATTATGCTGGCCTCCTTTTTCTTTTTTATCTAAATGGTGTGAAATGTCTCTTCATTTAGACCAATTAAAGTTGAAAAAGACTGCGCTGTAATGAATTATCATACAAATTATTTACTTAATGCCACAATCTCTCTCCCTCTCTCCCTCTCCTCCTCTCTCATCCTCCTCTCTCCAGCACCGGGGATGCACAGAGTCAGGCAGACGGGGAATACGGTGCGAGAGAAGACGTGGTGGGAGTCCACAATGGGTCCACTTTGAAATGGAAACTTCCTTCAAAATCATACACATTTTGCTGAGGTTATGTCTCGCTTTGGCATTTATCTATGTCTTGCGTGGACCGAGCTCTGCACGTGGACCGTCTTGTCCTGACGGAGGAGGATGGGGAACCCAACATCTGAACAAAGGGAATCGTATGTCGTCAATATAGCTCATTTCAGATATTTCATTTCAGGAGATGTCTAAGCTCTTCTTAATTAAGGACAAGCTTATGGTTTCAAATTAACTCATTTAATTGAAGGGACCAGTTCTTGTCTGCAAGACGGTGTGGAGAATGTCTCCAGTCTCCTTCCGGAGGCTGTTGGCTGACACATAAACACTGGGAGAGTTCACAACTATCACAGCAGCCCCATCCATACCTCTGGGACCGCCTCTCTCTCTCTCTCCCTCCTCAATGAGACACACACTGCCAAAGACTCCCTCCATTAGCTTTTCACCAGCAGAACAGCTATTCAGCGCATATTCTCCAGCCATTATTCGTGTTAGCAGCCAATGCACCATATTAGGGCTGTTTTTCACCAGCCCACATAATGGGGGAGAGGAATGAAACGGTATATTTTCTCTCAATGTTTTGTTTTTTTCGAAAGCCAGTCAATTCACAGCCCGATCGTGCTGGGTAAAGCTGGTGGAGCTGAAGTGACTTGTCACCATGGAGACGGCAGCTTCTACTTCATGCCAGAGCAGTTTCGGCTAAAGCCCCGAGATGAGGGGGCAGCAGAAAGGGCCGGGGCTGTTAGGTTGTCCCCAGCCCAGCCACCCCTGCCCTTACTACAAATGAGGGGGACCTGAGATGGAAGCCAGATTTGTCACCGGAGGCCATATTTAAAAAAAAAAAAAAAAAAAAAAAAAAAAACTTCAAGCTGGTGAAATGAAAAGTCCCAGCCTGGATAAATTACTTTTTACGTCCTGCAAAGAAGTCCAAAATCTATGGGGAAAAATAAACCCAAGAGGGGTCAGTTTCAGAGGAGGTGTCAAAGTGTTGTTAAACTCACTGGGCAATAATCTTAAGTACTCCATGATTTGCACTAATTGGTATGAAATCACCCACAGTGCTTAACTGCAGCTACCGCTTCGGTTTGCTGCATCTGTTATATGTCAGGGCCGATTCTTTGTGACAGCCTGGAAATACAAATACAAAATTGCCATATGGATCGCCCACCTTTGAGCTTAAGCCACAGGTACAAAGAGAGAATGAATTCTCACCAGAAAATCTTCTCTTTTGCTTTTTTTGCTTTCTTATCAGCAGTAAAGAATACAAGTGCTATTTGCTGTCATTATCAAGGACACATAAAAAGCTGTAGATATTCTCTTGTGCAAAGGGAGCTATTCTAAATATTATGACATGAAATGATTTAAACACAATGACGGGATTGTTGCCGTTTGGCAACTTAGACAAGCAGTTAAGAGTGGAGGGGCGACAGAATGTCACAATATCTCCAGATATGTTTATAATACAAAGAAATATGTTGCCTTTCAGCTGGAGACATGTGATTATGACAGCAATAAATTACTGCTGTGAGAGGATACTGTCGGAGTTCGACGCCAAAACCACCTCACTTAGATCTGTCATGGGATAGCGAGTGTCCCATAACCACATGTGGCTAGACGAGGCTATTTGCTCTCTCAAACATCCAGCTGTCTGAGTAATCATACCCAAGTACTCATTATGTGTGGCATGCACCCTAATGCATGCTAATTGCTGCTTATTAATCTAATACTTCCATTAACAGAGGTAAGTCATTCTGAAGCAACTCATAAACAATATAGAAGACATTTATAATTGTTGATAGCAATTAAAAGGAAGGTTGCCGTAAAATGAATCTGTGCGAGGGCATTAACTAAAAATGACCCGATGCAGATTTGAAACCAGTTTGGTGTCTCCTTTCATATTCTTTAAATGAGTGGTTCCTCCACCGCCCTGTCACAGCAACTCACACACCGCTTCATTGATTCCAAATGTAACACTCCTCATTATAAGTGGATATTGTTATTTCTTTTCATACAACTGTCAATATTTAAGTTGGTTTGGTCAGCAATCGTACTAATACTACTACTGGATTACTGGACCATTTATCCATTACTTTAGCTAACTTTTTCAACCATTTATCTATTACTTTAGCTAACTTTTTCAACCATTTATCTATTACTTTAGCTAACTTTTTCAACCATTTATCTATTACTTTTAGTAGACTATTTCAACGGCTTAGCCTTTACTTTTAACTAATCATTTGAGCAGTTTGCTCATTACTTTAAAGTATTTATTTCTACCATTTATTCATTACTTTTAGCAACCTGTTTAAACTTCTATGCTCACTTGCGAACTACTTTTCACACACCCTTACATAGCTGCAACATGTAGTGTTCAGGTGTTACAGCTGATAATCAAATCCTCATTTTTATTTTTTCAAATTAGTTGAGCTGCTCCACAATCTTTTAAGGACCCCTGGTTGGGAATCACTAGGGACTGAGGTATTGGTTGTGGCTCTAGTTTACGTGAACATGAAAGGAGGACAGGTTAATCCTAAGTGCTTACGTAAGTAGCTGCATCTTCAGTCCCACTGCAGCTCATCGAAACAAATGTGGTGACTTCAAGTGAATGAAACGGCCACCTGTCATGAAATGTTTCAGTCTCGGAGCAGAGTCATGAGTTGCGTTAAGCAGTTAGGTGACATGAGCAGAAATTCTTTATAGACCTGCAGGCTAACATTACCTCCCTGTTACTTTAACACAAAGGGGCTTGTTTCTTCAGTATTAATAACCAAGCCTCACCTAAAAAATTAATTTGAAACTATGCATACTCTTGAATAGGAGAGGGTAAAACTATTAATTAAAAGTGGAACAGGTTCTTATTTTAGTGGAAAGTGGAAAAATTATGAGCCTTTGTTGAGGAAGGCCCAGGAGCAAAGCTTTCATTAGCCTACATGCATGGCAAAAGCAATTCATCAACTGTAATTTTGCCTCAATGGGCAAAAAAAAGAGGGATCAACCTCAGCATGCTATTTATGGAGATTTACGGAAGTCTGGGAAATGCTAATGTGATTAACATTTATCTACAACATGTTTCGAAATGGCCCTCATGTCCACGTTTTGCCTTTAAGATTAAGTTATTGCACTTGCTCGAGAAAAAAGAAAAAATATAGAGTGATACAGAATCTGCTTTGCAGTGCAAGAGCACACAATGATGATTTTTTTTTTTTTTTTTGGGGGGAGAATTCTCTGTCACATTAGTGGAGGATTTCTTACCCCCCCACAATCCCCTCCCCTCTCTCTAAATATCTCTCTTTATGTGTGTCTGTCCCTAGATGAAGGCGCGGCGAGCAGAGCGCCGCTTTTGTCCTACCGGAGTGTCTCTCTCGAAAATGTGAACTGTTCCACGGATTAGCTGAGCAGAGATTTATTTAATGCATCCTCATAGAGTATTGTTGAAATCTATTTTGGGATACGGAGCTTGCCAAGCTCTAAGCCTGGTAATATATGCCTGCTACAGTTTAAGAGAGAGGGTTCACAGACCCTCTTTATGTTGGGATCATATGGATCATACAGAGTCATTGAATATGAAAATATTGAGGGCTGGTAGCACATTTATTGTTTTCACACAGGGCCCACAAAAGGCTTGTTTCCATGCCCTCCCTCCTGTCTCTTGTTTGTTTGGCCTGTTTAAATATTTGATGTCCTAGAGAATGATTGTGATATTCACCAGATAAGATACTGCACATGCATATGCCATGAGAGGCCCCTATTTAAGATACCGGCTTAAGGTTTCTGAGAGGCCAACAAAGCCATGGATGGAAAAGACTGCAGTGCATTTGCATTTAAGAGGTGGATTTAGCTAGAGCAGAATGAATACTAATAATGTATCTAATTTAAAATGCTAAGTATTTACCTTAGAATTTATTCAGCCATAAAACCTTTTAAATAAAATCAAAAGACACATTTTTATTCAATATCTATGATAGTGTGTTTACAGCACAGGATGGCCTATGTACATTTCATGAAGCATTTATTATAAAATACGTTACAAATTTAGTCACGGTAATTTACTTTCAGTTGTAAACTGCTTTAGACCATTGATCAGTTTCAAGTTGCTGATATCAGCAAAGTCCCAAACAACTGAACCAACAATCCCCAGACTCTGACTACACTTCCCAGCATGCCTCGGGGGGATAAGGTTTGGACCGCTTCTCCTCGCTGTGAACGGGTAGCAATGTGACAGAGAGTGACACAAAAGAGGAAAGCCAGGGGGTGTGCAGGAGTGGGGGAGAGGGAGCCGGACAAAAGAGAAGACATGGGCTTTGCACGGAGGACATGATAAAGCCAGGAGCATTATCGTCAGTGTGAAAGACGGGGGCCATACTTCAAACGGGATTTTCTCTCCATGACAGGATACTCCGCTGACGCAGAGCAAATAGCTCTCTGTAGCAGTATATAGCTTCAGGGCTTCTAGGCTTCTTTGTAAATTCAACAAACTACAATGCAATGATAGGATCTCATACAGAGAAGCCAGAATGCTCAGTACCAAAATTATAGATAGGTAAATATAATGGCAGTGAGGAGAAAATTCACAAGTAAAGAATTGAAAAAAAAAAAAAAAAAATCATTTTATTCGATTTTATTTTATACTATGACTGAGGAAAAAGTGGTTCTTGAATAAATACATGAGACTCACTTGAAAGCAACACTGGCAACCGACGCATTATTTTAGCTGCTATAAAGGAGGCTTTAAGCTTTACAAATATGACTCTTGCAAGGAAGCCACGGGGTTCAATCAATTAGTCTGTGATTATTATTACTTCTGTTGTTATTACTAGTCCCAGCAGCCGGGCTGTTATGGTAACCCTAGACGCGGTCCATACTACTAATCCTTGCCCCTTCCCTAACCTTAACCTTTACTCTCTTAATCAACATCATATTCGGAGCAAGTGGGCAAAATATTTACATGTTATCTCTCGCAGCATTCGGTGAGAATTTGCTTTCACTCTGGGAATTCTCAGCTGGAGATGTTTTGTGTGCGTGCATACATCGCTGTGCATGTGCGTGTGTGCGTGTACAGTATGTGCATGCGTGAGTGTGTGTATGTGTGTTATTCTGTCCGGGCTCCATTGTTGGTTTTTCATCTTTTGTCTGAGTTGAAAGTCACAAGGACATTAGGGTCCCAATAAATTAGAGGAAGAAAGGCTCCCATTGTAGATGGGCTGTCATGGGTGGTGTCTGTCTTTATATAGATCTGTCTTGCACATTATGGTGTTACTGACAAATAAGAGTTTAAGCTCGGCCTTAGAAGTTGTGGGAAAAATACAAGATATTTTGAGTTAATAAAAGCAAAAAGACAGTAGTACAGCAACCACAGCTAGACAAGTTTAATATCCCAGACTGGTGGAAAAGCTCTTCTTTTATTTTGTTCAATATTCAACCCATCTGTCCTCGATTCTGAAAATGACTATTGAGAAGTTTGATCCAACAGCAAATATAAACTGGACAGCAAGATAAAGGAAAAGCACGAAAACATTGAAGCAAGCAAACATCGCAGTGAGACAAAGATATTTCCTATGCAAAGCTTGCACACAATGTCATGTGTGATAGCGACGAATCCCGTCCAAGTCACACGCAGGGGGGTTGGTGGGGAGACAGAAACGAGGTCGGCTGCCTGCATCTTCCAATGATTCCCCCTCTTAGCTTTGATTCCGCTGATCCAGTATCTCGCCATATAGCAGGGGACACAAAGCAGATTTCAGCTTTGGGCTAATCTCATTAAGAAACTCTAACCACCCCTATGAGTAGTGGGGGGAAAAAGCAACTCATTCTGCACTATGCCAGAGCCAAGGCTCAGGGAGGCAGGTGTAATGTTACATAATTAGCCTCTAAACGGTAAAAAGGAGATTATTGCAAATGGCCTACCAGCCAGCACATGCAGTGGACCTGGTCCCCGAAGACTCACAAGTCTAGTGAAGCTGAAAACATCCCTGGGGGATTGATGTGTGAAAAAGGAAAAACAGGTTATTTGCAGTAAGTGTGTGGTATAGGCCGGTCAAGACCCGCTGTAATTTGGTCCACTTTAACAAATGAACATGAGTTTGATTAGGGTGTAAGTGGAGGGTTTAAAGCAAAGTAGTTGATAGCCCATTTGGGGCAATAGTCAACTTTTTCATAGTTCTAAGAACCCCCCTTTTTCTTGTGTCTGCACCGTAACAAATATGAACGATTGTAGTTCTTAGAACGCTATTTTGAGGGATTTTTTTAAGCTCCTAATTCAGAGGAGGTTCTCCCCCAGTACAAGAGGAACCGTGAGCGACGTAAGTGTTTGGTGATTGGTCCAGAGATGTAAGTGTACGCTGATGGTCAAACACAGCCAATGCAGCACCAGCAACTGCTATTTTCAACTGTTAGCCATGTAAACAGACAACACAAAACAATGGAAAAAATGGAAGAAAACACGAACAAATGTGAAGTCCAGGCTTTACTGAACATAAATGCGTCAGGGGAAATATAACGATTTTGACTCGTTTAAGCAAAAAGCTGGCTGGCTTAATGCTACGTCACTTCAGTGTTCCGATGCAGCGGATGCTAGCTAGCTAGCTAACGTACGCTACGTAAACAGAGGGTTGATTACACAGCTAACAACGAGCTTACAATGCGTACGGTGATAAAAGCACAACACTCACCAGCAACAGTCAGTGTCTGGCCGATCTGCTCTCACAAACGGGCTTTTCTGTCTTTGTTGTGATAGTTTCCTGAAAAGCAGCGCTGGTGATGACACACTGCCTTTCTGAAAAGAGATTTTCAACATGAAGCGCTCGGAGCGGCTGCACAAAAAAGGCGGAGCGCTCTGAAAAAAGACGATGGGTCCAGTGCTTTTTCTCTCGGCATTGGAAACAATTTTAAAAAAACACTATGTGGACACAGTCCCTAATGCTGCGGGAATACAGCAGGAACCTGAATTGACATGTAGCTTTACTCCATCCTTCTTCTCTTTCTCTTAACAAGTGAAAATGTTACTTTTAAACACATAAAAACTGCACGAGGGGAATTTAGTGAGGCCCGAGTTTGTGCTCCTGCTGAGATGTCCTGTCAACCACCAGCAGGGGCTCTGCCGCTGACTCCTGCACAGAAATGGCTAACAGAAGAATTGATGAAGTCGGTCTGATCCAGGGAGCCCACACCTAGTCACTCATAACCTCAAGACTGGATTACCATGTCAGATTGTTGCCATATGTGGCACGGCGCACCACTCTGGCAATGACAGTGATCAACTACTACCGTTCACCATAACCATCCAACAAACATTACTGTCAGAGTTCAAACACTGAACGGACCCAAATAAAAGATTGTCGAAGTACAATAGCCCACATTGTCCAGCAAACATGCTAATTAGAGAAACAGATGATCTGAAAGTCTCTCTGGGCTGAGCCAGTTAGGACAAAGAAAGAATGGCGGCATTCCTTTGTTGCCTCTTCAGACACGCTGAAGCATCGGCTCGTTGTTACATAAAGTTGTATAACAAATGAGCCCGGGCTCTTTGAACTGGCTGACCACACAAGCCTGGAAGAGTCACTAGGAGCCCAACATGTGGCAGCAATAAGATGGCCCCGCCCTCCGCAAGACATGTGGGAGACACTGCATTCCAGTGGAGCTCATTAAAGCTAAAAAACAAATCCAACAAACACTGCCCCAGTCTCAAAGGAGGACCATGAAATATGTAGGACAGGCCACGGCAAATAACGCCCGCCGTTACCTCTGTATCTATTCTTTAATCGTTTGATTATTCCCATTGTCTGTGCCACACAAAATCCCAAAATTCTCATAATCCTTAATTCCATTTGCTCATCATCTCAGGAACTTTAATGAGTCAGTGTGACTGACAGCTGAATTTTCAGACACGTTTTAAAGACAGTGACATTTACCATGGCTTTTATAAAGTGTACAGATGTGGTTTAGTGTTTAAACCTGTCATTGAATTTGGCTTATTTATAATGCTGTTTGTTCCACCAGTCTGCCCAGTTAAGCTACGTGTTGTCTGTTTAACTTGGCTATAAACAGACTGTTGCTGACTGTTTGAACTCCTCCTCATACATTCACATGAGCAAAGGGCGTGTTTGTTTGTTTTTTTACTGTTATTGTAAAAAAAAATGTGACATGATATTCAGTTTGTGTACATGACTTCACAACATGAGGCTGTGCATTATGAGGATCCCAGAGTGTATTCACTTAAGATTGATAAAAACTCAATAAAATCAAATGCCCACCGGGGAGGCAGCTTTCTCGCTGTAGCAGACATCTGGCATGATTATTTTCAGCTCTTCAGCTAATCCTCTCTAAATGTAAACTGAAGAAAAATGTGCCAAATGGCTTTAGAGCAAGACTGAATTTTGGACTTGTGGAAGATTTAAATGAGTTTTATAGAAATGTTAGAGGCATTATTGGAAAACACAGTGAGACAATTGTAATTACTTTTCAGCCTGTCACATTTATAATCATTATCCCACTTTTTAGACATGCCAATTTTTGACTCCTGTTAACCATTGCAGCTGTGGAGAAGCCACATAACATACAGCAGGTTTTTTTTTCCGTGTTTTGATGTGCTTTCATCTGTGTTGCTGGGCGTTAGATGTTTGATATGTAGCGTTGTGACTGGAAAGGCTTGAGTCGTGTGTATGCCATTCAGAGGTGGCCCAGTAAGAGCTAATCTACTTGTCAGGGTTGACTGCCAAGCATATCAGCCCACACACTTCACAATATGACTTTATTCATACTGTAGATCTGGGACATTAACTGTCTCTGCCCACCAGAACACAACACTTACGCCCACCGCTCCCAATGAAAGAAACCTACATTATAAGTCTGTGCAAGTGCTGATCCACATCCTTTACACCTAACATCTGCAACCCCCGTTACCTTAAGACTATAACCCGAACCCTGTTGAGACGCATGCTTTACTCAAACATTCACTCTAGCAGCACTACCTTTGTTTTTTTTAACGTGAAGAATCTACAACAATTCTGTCCTATTCAACAGACTTCAGGAAAACTGCCAGCAGGATGTTTGGACAACACTTTACAATGATTCAGTGTTTATACAGCAGCATTTGAAATAAAAAGGCTTAAGGGGCTATAATGTTTACAGCAACTGTATCATTAGGGACTTCTCAGATGGCTACCGCCACAGTCAGTACAAAAAGATTCAGAAGCATAAATGCTTTGTGATTAAATGAGTCAAACCGAAAATGGATTTCATGATGACTCTGCTCTGACAAATGCGTTGATAGCTTCCAAGCAGATGACCTGAATCATCTTAAAAAGAAAAAACTGCACATCGCTTCTGACTTGAAACCACGAGATGCATTTGATCAGGCTTATGGCACATTGTACCATAATAAAAGTGGTTGGCATGATTTATTGAGCTTGAATAATGGTGCCTCGTGGGCATTTCATAAATCTCTAATAGGGGAGTGACCTCAGGAGCCAACACTTCATAAATCTATATCAACAAAATTGGAACTTCAAAACACACATAATATAGCAAATGTGTCTAATATGTTTGCTTCAATTAAAGGAATTGAGTACAGGTCAAATAGGCAGGGTTCACATATACATTAAGAGTACGAGCAATTATTTAGAAAGTAATAACTCCTTGATAAGAAGAAGAAAGGACACGCAGACATCTGCAGTCGATTAAAGCTTCACAAATTTACAATGAGGCGGAAGAGGGATGTCAAGTTTTCACACTAATTTAATACAGGGTCTTCTTGACCCAGCTATTATGAAAAGGATTTTTTTTTTTTTTTGCACAACATATTGTAATGATAATTTAAACTCTAAACCATAACGCTGAAATGCTGTCACAGAAAGGGCCGCTGCCAGATGGAAGAAATATCACTCTGGAATGTATTATAGTGAGACAAAATGAAAATAAGAACGCATCCAAAGTTTACAATAGCAAAGCTATTCAAATAAACCAATAAATAAATGAGAGTACAAATGTGTAAGCCTCGGGGCAAAGAGAGGATCTTGCTGCCAAGCCACAATCACAATCTCAGTTTGTAGCACACCACAAGGGGCAGTGTGCGGTACATGGCAAACAAGGGCTGTTACACATTTGATTCACTGCAGGGGTGGGCTCACACAAGTCACTTAAGGTTATCAAGTGTTTATGGCTCCATTTTTCCAGAACGTGTTGCAGGATAAACAGTGAAACAAAAATATGCATGCATCATTTAACTGTTAGGATTAAATACATCTGATCCTTCATGTGATATATACTGTCTTTTATTACAGAGCAGGTAGCAAGGTGCCTCATGTGTATCTTAAAAACCTAAACAGTTGTTGATCTCCAGCCTGCACAGTCAATATGGTGATATATTGTACTAATATTAACAAGAAACCGAAGCAATAGTCCATTAATTCCAAAATGGCAAACTATTAATTTTCAATATGCCATTAAAATGGGCTGAGAGGAATGCTGAATATTTTATATGACCAATTAATAGCTTCTTAGTGGATGGATTTTATTTGAATTAACAGCCCGTCTCGCTCTCCTTTTTAATTTCCCAGATTAGATTGTTTCAAAGGAAAGGAAATAAGTTTTTGCAGGTGCAGTACTGACAATGGCAGTGTGTGTGTGTGTGTGTGTGTGTGTGTGTGTGTGTGTGTGTGTGTGTGTGTGTGTGTGTGTGTGTGTGTGTGTGTGCCTAAGATGTGTGTATACATTTTCTTTTAGACAGATGCTTTGCATTTCATATTTTAAATACAAAATTGTTATAATTGTTATAGAAAATAATACATTTGATGACAGATGGTTAATATGTTTTAAGCATAAGCGAGAAACGCTGGTCATTTGTATTTCGGCATATTTTCTATATTATTTCTATATTAAGAAGATGTGGTACTGAATGAAAGAACACTTCAAATACGTCTGTATTTTTTTTGTAATGTTAAATACAACCTTACAGTCTTTCATACGTTATTGGTACCTTTCAGTATGTAATTAGAAAACATCTTATCTGTTTATTCCTTATTTGTATGATGATTTAATTGTAATGGAAAAATATTTTTTTAAATAGCGTACTCAAAGCTGTATATTGGGCTGTATTAATTATACAGTAGGCTGGTGCCTTGTTTGGTAATTTATGAATTTATAGTGCGGGAGTGGGGATTATAGGGTTAGCTTTTCATTTATGTTTACAGTAAAAAAAAAAAATGTTTAAAAACCCATGACCCATGAGGGGCTGCAGGATGAGGAGAGGACGAGGTAGAAGCCGGGCGGTTTGTGTGGAACTTGAGAGCACAACCTGAATCACTTTCAATCTATGTACTAAATTGATGGCGATGAAAATAAGACTTGGAGACACAAAAAAACACTTGTTTGCAGATTAATGTCTTGAATGGAGGATTGTGAGCGTGCTCACATTGTGCCTCGGCCCTCACCTGAGACTAATGCTCAAAAGAACCTAAAAGCACACTGGGCTGAGCAGCACACACGGGACAAATACATTTAAAAAAAGCAACTATAGTTTACTTCACGAGAAATGTTCCTATATACTGTAGATATTTAGTAATAAACAAGTAAGCCAACTCATTGGGGGGGATCATTGCTGCTGCAACACAGTTTGTGTTTTTCCACAATGTCACATTTAGGCTCTAATATTCTCCGGGAGAATGAATATATTTGTTGACTAACAGCATGGATAAAACTCTTAAATATTCAGAATTTTTAATCTGGTTTAACATTTCCACCCGTTTTATGCAAATTACAGTCTATTAGCATAATCTCATTTGAGAATACATCCTTTTAAAGTAAAAGATTATAACCTATTTTTTTAAACACATATAAATCAAATGTTATATTGAAATGGTAATGTTTTAAAGTATGTGTGCTCTGCAGAAAAGAAGTGCATTTACATATACACTTTTTTTTTTTTTGCATTAGTGGCTCAACACTAAGATACAAAATGAAGCTAAAACCTCCATGAGGGAAAACATCCAACAGCTTAAATGTCTTGGCAAACATGAAACATCCATTTAAAGAGCGACAATAAACAACTGCAAATATTCTCTTTGTGTTATTTTGCCCAACGCATATGTACATACATCATTTCTACCCTGTTTCTCATACTTTTCTGATACCAATACTGTTGTTGACAAGATTAAATCAATTTTCCTGGAGAGGAGAGGAGAAGGTAGGACATTACCTCCAGGCATTTAAGTGGAAACAGGGTCTGTAAAAGCTTCAGCGAGATATTGGGATGGATAAAGATGTAAGAAAGAGCCATTATGCTGCTGAGGTGGGGGGGGGACGGGACTCTATCTCTCTCCGCCCCCTCCTCCTCCTCCTCCTCCTCCTCCTCCTCCTCTCCTCTTTACGTCTACCTTGAACTTGTAAGGAGTTCAGCAGGTCTGAGCCTACGGTCCAGACAGGCCTCTGGAATGCGAGTGCGGCCACTCAAGCCCGTCTGACCTGCCACCACAGCGGCTCCATTTCACTGGGCTAACTTACCTATTCATTTACAATGGGACTTCAACTTTATCTTCCCTTGTAACACAACATTAACTGCCAAAGAGCTGGAAATGCATTATCAGCCCGCCCCAAAGCTTGGATTGCTTCCCTCATAAATAAGATCATTATACGAGTGGTAATCCCATTAAATAGATCATTTTACAAATATCTAAATCCAATTAATAAAGTGTTTTCAGAGGGGGTGCAGCAAACACTGCCTTTTAGAGAGCTGACATGCTGTGACTCCACTTCTTTGTTCCTCACTCCCTTAGTAGCATGAGTGATATTAATAAATACAACCCCGAGCCTGATTCACACTCTTTGAAAGAAAACCAGTTTTTGCTTGTTTTGGTAGAATAAAAAAAAAAAAGTGAAAAGTCGATGTTTATCGAATGAAAATACGTAATTATTTAAAGTTAGTTTTTCTATGGGTTTTGGAGAATCTCCCAACAAAAATAACTTCTTTCCTTACACCTTTCACTCTGGCGTGTATTGCACTTGCTTGCATAATGTGCTTATAGGATGTCCTTATGCTGTAATCCTATAAAAATCCCTAGCTGGACGCGGCCACATGAGCTAAAAGCTTTTAAATGATTGCCAGATGGTTTAACAAATTAACCATTTATGGAATTAATCCAAACTAGTTTCCTAAATCATTACCATAACTCATCAGTGGAAGTGTCCTCCAAGTGCCCTTTAACTTTTCAACGTGTGTTCCTGCATTGACCACTTTCTCTGGACCATTAGCCACAATATTAGAAAGACAGAAAACTGTTTTAGTAATTAATTGCCCTTGAATAAACTAACCATGTGCGAGCAAAAGAGGCATTATAATCCTAAAGTAGATGCCCCTCAAGTGCTTGTGTTTGTTCCACTGAACTAATAAAGTGCATAATCCGATAAAGGATGATATCCTAAGCTTTGATTGCGCCTGAAGTGGTTGTTTTACCTTTGTGGAAAGTGCGTCTGGCATGGTAAGAATGTTTTCGTATCTTTTCATGGTTTTTAATTGCCAGCTGAAGCTGTTAGCAAAACACTGCTGTGGTTAAATGAATTAGAAAACAGTGCCCCTGGGTGATGTTAACACGTTGCACTCCCTCGTCTGAAGCGTATGTAAGGCAGCTGCCAGTGGATGATCTATGTGTCATTTATACGGCTGTTTATGGTACAGAGTGAAGGAGACCACAGCTCTAATTATGGTTTTGAATGTGTCTTTCACTATCTAGATAATTCCTTTGTCTTGGGGGTTCATTTTAATAACTCTGGGATGATTTAAGTCACATTGGCAACTGTTTCTATTTGCACTTCAACCTGTCAAAGAAATCACAAAGCCAAGCATATGTCTGTATCTGTACATGTGATATCATTAGAGTGAAATGCTTTTTTTTTTTTTTTTTAATTCTGGGAAGCTCCATGTGTGCAGAGCACGGAGGGAGCAGCTTTTAGCATCACAGCAGACCACAACTCAGCATCCTAATGACAGCATCATTAGAAGTATCATAGCAGTAATTATTCTCTTCGTCTGAGGGCACGCCTGGTGAAAAAACGAAGGCTGAGGTTGAGACCGGTCTCCCCCTCTTCCACTCTGCTTTCCCCTGTCTAATCTGTCTTTTTCTAATGAAGAGGAGGAACGCGAGAACAGTGGAAAGAAAGAGATGTCAAGATTGAGGTCGGCCGCCCCCCCTCGCGGGGTCAAACTCGAGGGGTTAATACCTGGTGTCCGACACTGCACATAAACTCCGCTGAGCTCATCACACTAATTAAACAGACACACATCCTCTCGGAGCTCCGATGGCCAATCGCTGCCAGCTAAAAAAGCAGTCCATTCATGGAGGTTGGCAGGGTGTGCATGTGGGGTGGGCTCGGGAAATGCTACCTGCCCTTCCTCAGTTTGATTAATGTGAAGAACAATGGCGCTCTTGTGGCCCGCCAGCCTCACTCCACTTGGTTCTGGTTCACCGCTCGAGGAGAGGGGACTGCATGTTCCAAACTCGTACCCCCAGACGAACCAACCACCCAGCCTAACAACTTCTCCACCGCTGCTGTCTCCTCAACACCCATCTCCTCGTCCTCGGGCTAGTCGCGTCAAAATACACTCCGAACAAAAGCACAATGTTTCAGAATGTACATCAAAAAAATATTGCAAACTAAATCCATCTTCAATGACTTCAGACGTGTTATTCTGGTAATTATTGTTTTCTCAAGAGAACACTTGTGAAACAGTTGTACGTAGACCGTCTACAGGTGGATTGTCCTTTGCTCAACTACTCCAGTCATTTATCTCAAAGAAACTGTTACTAGTAAAAACAAATCCCTTCCTTTTGCGCCACAAGTTTTTCTATTCATATTGCATCTGATTCACAATTGTGTTAAAGCAGTTGAGTCAGAGAGCAATAAAACAGACATTTATTTATATGGAAAATGTCATGGATTATTTCTTTAATGTCTCATTTGTTTGTCTTTCCACAGACTAATGCTGCATTCACATGGAGTCAGGCAAACCGGATATCATTTTAGTGGACGAGAGCACGGCGGTAAAATTAAGTGAGGCCGGCAACGGTAACGGTAGATGGCATTGCCGTCCAAAGTTAAAATATTTTAACTTTTTGCTGTCCTCTGTGACGGACAACCAGATTTCACGTAGCTCCCTCACACAAGGAGAAATGAAATCCTACCGAGATATTACAAGAAGCTACATGCATTACTAGAATAATTATATTTAAAAATAACATTTTCATTTATATAATTTATTCTATTCTTTGTAAACAATATGACATCACCATAGCAACATATTGTCACGTGTGTTTCATTTTTCCCGTGCTGTCCAAAAGGTGTCTGCCTGAATCCATGTGAACGCAGCATTAAATAACAACCCTTTAATGGACGCATCACTTGCAAGAAGCCAAGCTCTTTATTTGGGTGTTTCCATTATGTATTAAACTACTGTTTAGTGGATGTCTGATTTAAGTTTTAGTCTCTGACCATCTTTCTTTCTTGCCGAGTAACAGACAGCCGGCAATTACATTCAAGGGATAAAGACATCAACGTCATCTCTCTGAGGGAGTGACAGCATAATGTTACGTGTGTCAAAACTTGGGGGACATAATTAATTGCAGCACTCCCTGAACTCACAATGACTTGTAGAGCTTTACCAATACTTTGCCAATACTCTCTGCTTAAACTTTATCAAAACAGGGAGACAAATTGAGCCACCTGCATGTCTCCAAAACTTGACAACTCATCTCACTTGCAAATTGCAAGCATTTTACCCCCCCCCCCCCCCCCCACCCCCCCCAAAAAAAGTCCGTAGAGGCTAGCAAGCTTCTCACCAGCCAAGGCTTGATAGGTCTTCATGCGGCTACGTGACACTTTGAAAACAGTGGAGACATTCCATAATACTGCAGGCTGGAAAAAGAACATGCAAAGTCCTAATGATGATAGACCATATGGCCAAGAGCGCAGTGTTGGTCACACACTCTGAGATGTTTGGAAAAGTGCTTCACAATTATTTGCAGTGAGCGTATATTTGAAAAACAAACCATGACTAGTGCACTAAAAGGCATGCAGTGAGGATTATGAACTCAGACATGTTGGTTTTCTGTAACATAAGGTTTATATTACGTTTGATTTTTTTTTAATAAAGTAAAGCTGGTGACAAGCACGCGCATATGCAGTCTGAAGAACTGTATTCATCTATGTTGCATAGAGAAGTATTTTTGGCATAAAAGGTAAAGCAGGTTATAGATTACTGAGACACCTTGAAATATTGACATTTACTTTATATTTTTTAAGGATAGTATTAGCTCGTCAGTAAGTCAACTCAAATGTGAATAGGCACATATTAATTAAGAATGAATGGTAATGAAATTGCTGTATACGTTCACATAGAAAATGGTTATCACCAGGAAATATGCTGAGGGGACTGTACATGTACATGACTTACTGCACCACAAAAAAAGAGAAAAAGAGAGAAAAAGAGAGAAAGACAGAGAGGGAATGAGGAGAGAGGAAGATATTTCAATTCCTTTCATTAAAACTTATTACTTTGTATTTTATGGTATTGTAATCCTCTCTATGAGCAATTTTGTAATAGCATAAATCATTATTTATCTCAGATTAATTCGATTAAAGACCTTTTAAATCTCGTCTGGTGCAGAACGCCCATGGAGCTTCTCTTTTCACAGCGGAGAAAAACCAATAGATCTTTCCTGCCGATCACTTTTTGTAGATTAGAGGATTGTTATTAATTGGTCAATTGGCTAATTGTTCTTTTTCTTAATTAGTCACCGCAGAGGAATATCTGGCTTTGTTCAGTGACCCTCATTTACAGTAATGTGCTTGTCACATTAGTAACGATTCACACACACAATCAAGCCACATGCAAGCCAAAATCTAAATTATTGGGCAGAAATATAGTATTGTGTATTTGGAGAGAACTAAATGATACAATTCATGGATCATGCCACTGATCCACAGCAAAAAAATCTTACCATCCGTTGGCTATTGCAAAATGAAGGTAGCAAACTGAACACTTGAATTGGAATTACACTAATCTTCTGCATATAAAGGGAGGACAAAACAACTTGTTTTTTTTTCATTTCGTCTAAGCAGACAAGGTGTAAGAACACATTGTATTTGCAAAAAAATGTCTGCTATGGTATCTGCAGTATGTGGAAAGGTTTTACACTCACACCTGGGAGCTGCCTGGTATTCAAACTGGTATGCAGTAAGTAGAAAATAAAGGGTAGAAACTAGAGAGGCACTGGCAGTCTCAGTGTTGTGAAGCTACTTTAACTACACTGTTTTGTTAACGCAGAAACAGTACTGCTAAATTAGTCACATACTGCACAGTCTGACTCACAGGATGTAGACCGAGCGTACGAGCCTGTCATTAGCCGCTTATTTCAGACACAATTCTTCTCCCCTTCCGCCATCTTATCGTCTTATCGCTTTCGAAATCCCCATCGCTACGTGAACAACAATCTCTGAGCTAGTAACCTACATGCTGAAAATGGCAAGATGTGACCAAGGTTTGGATTGTGCAATAAGGCAGCCCCGCTTGGTTCTTTCGGAGAATGGTTGGAAATATATACAAAGAATATGTTTACAACATTTGCTGTCTAACAGGGATGGTTTGCCCACCGGTTATGGAAAACGTTTGATATTCCACAAATGGCCTATATCGTCTGCAGTGAACAAGCGAGGGTAAACAGAGATATGGCGTGAACATGCCAAGGTGATGGTAGTGCCCACCTTGGTTGAGCTATACATACCTCTTTTCATGTTTTATGTGGCGTTTTCTTTTGCAGGGATTTAGCCATTTTAATGCCAAGGCTTGCCTCCCCACGTGCAAATGTTCCACCAAAACAAGTTCATTTTAGGCTTGTAGTCGCTGTTACCGGTGTTACACGGTGTTGGGGCATACACTGATTACATTACTAGCCCATCGTCACCACCGCCTGCTTTTTTAATAGAGATTATATGCCATTTAGTTCATTTTTTGCAGTGCACACCCTGTGTCTTTCTGTGCAAATCTAGGGTTCTCCTTTAGACACGACCCTGCAGCAGAGTCAGATTTCACTTTCACGACAAGACGATGGCAGAGGAGTTAGCGTCAAAGAGAAAAGGTGAAGAGTCAGATCATTTATATCATATATCT
>JAOVVB010000041.1:2597467-2608196 GCA_028570985.1 Heterobranchus longifilis | reverse complement strand
CGTAACTGCATACATACACCCACAAAGGAAATATAAAGGAGAAAGATGACAAGATGTATTAAAAATAAGGCACATCTAGGGTAACTCTGACTTGTTCCATACTGCTGTCAGCCAATCAGAGGACATCAGACTCACTATGATGTTTCCACATAATGTTTTAGAATTATTCATGATTTTTTTTTACTAAAGTTTACTAAATAGGATGAACATTCCCTTTTAAAATTGTTGCTTTCACTATTTCTGTTGCTTTAATTCCCGCCCATCCGGTATTTTTGTTCTGAAATGCATTATGGGTAATCTGCAGCAGCTAAACAGCATCAGTGGTGCGCTAACGAGTAGCAGTGATTTGTAGAATTTCTGCAAAGTGGATCTCACCTGAATCATTTCACAAGCTCGAATCGAACCATGCAAATAAAATGTTTTTTATATAATTTTTATCCACAATAAACACTGTATCTGGATCACATGCTTTATTATTTCCGCAGCTTTAGTTGTGGGTCGCTCGCTGTGAGCTCCAAACAGTGAATCTAAATTTGCTAAATCAAATATTCAAGTTACTGACTCATTTCAGCCATCATGTGCGCCATCTGTTCGTCTGCTATAAGATGCTGAACATGTGTCCCTTTTCCCACAATGCACCATTTCCTAATAAATGCACATCAGATATGGCGTATGGTTCTAGCTGTCTATTTATTGTTCGACTAAAAAAAAATCCCCCTAAAGAATTTCTAATGCTAATTCTACCTCACTCATCATCTGATACAGCGCTAACTAGCCATGTTTGTGCTGTAACTCTGAGACCCGTAGCCGTGTTGCATTCTGGGACGAGTCCAGCTTGTGCGCTGCACCAAAATAAACTCCGACATTTTGGAAAAACACATTTTTTCTTTAAGGGAAGCGAACACTGTGCACTGAGCCATGTCGTAACGTCCTCATACAAAATTCAACACTGGAAAGCAGCCCAGGGAACAACCTGCAAACCTCAGAATGGCTTATGAACATGAAGCATATTTAGGTCCATTTATAAGCTACACATCATTTGTTGCTCTACACAATGTATTGGCACCCCATACATGAATGGAAATAGACCACTGTATATAAGACACACCACGGAGCTTTGGGGATCTATTTTTCTCCAGATACAAACATAAACCTTCCTCTCACTCAGAGGTGAAAGCATGAATAAATAATCAGCATCTTATGTCATTCAAATGCCTCTTTGAATTTGCTTCGGAGGAAGAAATAAACGAATAAGTGCTGACGCCAACATAAAAATAAGCCTTAAGTGAAAGCTATTAAAAGATTGCACAATTTTGCAACCTATTCATCCACAATTTGTTCCACCAGTCCCTGATTTCCTCCTAATTGTACCCCTGGACAGCACAACGCTCATGTATGTGTGAGGCAGTAATGAGTTATTTACCAGACAGTATACAGTGAGCAGCATTTCCTCTGGTGCCGTAATTACTTGTTTGTGTTTAGCTGGCAGATGTCTGCTATTTTCTGTTTGTCTCCGGTTTAATGCTCCTGATACTGTAAGTTTAATAAAAGATGTAATCACAATGTCGTGATGTCTCGTCTTTTGTTTGGAAAGTGGTCAGAAGTGGGCTTTATAGGCAGCATACTGTACCTCACTAACTCATTAAGTGCGGTATGCTGCCTATAAAGCCCACTTCTGACAAACAGCTATATGTCTTTCTTGTGTGTCGCTGCTACAGGATTTCTTTTACAGGCCATAAACACACACAAACACACTCTTTCTAACACTTCTTTGCATGTTTTTAAAGACTGCCCGTGCTGTGAAGATTGAGCCAAACTCTGATGTCCATTTTTAGACAGCTCAATTAACAGCATGCGTCTTAGTTATCTAGAGCGAGTTACAAGTACAAACAAGGCCACCATCACCTCGACTTCTGTTAACTTGTCGCTGCCTAATTACTGTACACTCAGCTTCTCCTTTTTCTCCCCAACAAGCCAAACCAAAAGCAACTGACTACGAGTCACGTATATCCACTACAGCGCAATAGTATGCTAACGTCATGTATGATATGAGGGATTTTGGATGTATGCCAGTAAGTTTTGCACCTTTCAATAGAAATAAATAAATAAATAAATATAAATAATAAAAATATATGTTGAGTGTGAACTATAAAACATGACCAAGCGGTCACAATATAAACCACAGTTTTGAAATAAAGCACATTAAGATAAACTGCCCTCCGAGCTGCTATTATAGAAAATTAAACTAAAACACTTTATGACTAATCACAACAGGCCTGTGGTACAAGGAAAATTATTCACATACCACTTTCTCCCTGTAGACTGGAACAATTGGTGATGTAGGCCAAGAGAGAAAGACAAACTGAAAGGGAATGAGCGAGGGAGGGAAAAAAATATAGACATGTCATAACTTGCCCCAAATTTATAGTGGCTTACACACTGAGTGATTATTTGCATCTCTGAGACTTGACATTTCCAGAGAGGCCTGTTACGGCATGGCGGGATGCCACTCGGCAGCTCTGTTTACACCGCTCTCCCTTTACGGTAGTGACTCCGGCTTGTGTTTGGATGTAAACACTATTAAATTTGTCTGGTTGTGATGTTGTAGATGTCAACTACGCCATGAGACGGTCCCTCAACAGAACCGAGTGACACAAGGAAGCGTCGACATCGTGCAGTTCAGCAAACCTCGCTCGGTTGTGGTCAGGTAAATTTCCTGTGTTCTACTTCGACTGGTGCCCTCAAGTTAGAAGTCACAGAACAATGAAAGCCAGACGGCAGACATTTGACCGACAGCCCAAGTATGTACCGCGTGTATTGCTTGCTAGCGGAGTAAACCGTCATCATCTCTCACATACACAACTTTGATTCAATAACCCAAAGTACTGAAACTGATAATGACCTGAAAAACTGATTTTAACCAACAGGACACCAAGACGGTCATGCTTCTAAAGACTGTTGAAACATTCTTTGCTTACAAAAAAAACTTTCCATTAAAGAGGTGAAGAGTTTAAGTGTGATGCCATAACGATATTTGTCAATATGTCAGAACTCATAGATGTGCAGCATGCAGCCAATGCCATGCCAGCTTGTAATGTGAAGTCATCGATATGCATCGATAACATCCGTAAAAAATGCTTTAATGCTGACTAGCTAATCAATAGCCACAGTCGAACTAGCATAAGTCCATATTCTACAATTGCGTAGCAACTGCAACAGCTAGCCGATCATACTGCATGTTTGCGCTCTCAAACTAAATCCACAAGTTCACTTTGATTACAAACTGCATTCATGCACACATACAGGCTTTTTTAGTGCTTAAAAAGTACGGAAATGGTTTTTAATATGATGAGTGATAATCCAATGCACCGATGGTCCAGAGTACTATAGCGCACTGAAAAGTTTATGGTCAAGTCACAGTCAATTAAAGACCTCAGCTTTGTAGTAAAACACCAACTCAGAGTGGTCTGCTTAAACTTGGCCTAGGATCGCTCCACTCAAATATCCAGTACACTCTTGCCAACACGTGATCTGAATTTTCTCAACTCCAGTCCTTACATACTGTACGTATCTCACCCATCCAAGTAAACGTTCTACAAACACTTCCTTAATTAAACATAGTTGGCTGAGAAACGCCATGGACAGATCATTAGTCATAAAATAATTGTGTCATCTACTGTACGTCTAGTTATCGGAGTCTCGATGAAAAGATAGCGAGGAGGGACGCAGGGTTTGAGCATCGACTCGTATTGCTGTTAACACGTAGTTCGTTTGCCAAATTAGCTTTTTCACAACACCTCACAAACCTGGAATTCTTCCCTTAGGAATAACTCCAATTACGGGACAGGGTGAGAAAACATTTGTGTCAGAAAGGCGGATCGTGTTTCATCGCTTCGGGGTAGTATGCCGGCCCGTACGCACATGACTATCCGGAAAAACAGAGAGAGGGTAAAGCGGCAGCAGATACAGAGTCGGGACTTGGCGGGAAGCGAGGCACTCAGCAGGAGAAGTGTTGCAGGGTCGAGCAGACGGGAAGATAAAGACGGGGAAGGTGAAGTGAACCCACTTCATTACAATCAGGAATTCACTGATTACCAGCTCATCAGTTCAACAGTCAGTGTCTACTGCACATACAGTAGATAGGCAACCATGACGACTGAACAACGCTTACGTTTTAATGCTTAAACATCAGTCATGAATGTTGACAGTATGGATATAAATGAGAAGTTCTGAAGGAGTTGAGTAGTTTTCTTGTGGCGATTCATGTTACCTCTGAACAGATAGGATACTTTAAAGGCATAGTTCTCATTATCTTCAAATATTCAGCTTTATTTTATTGTTCAACTTTTGTTTTTTGCCATGCAATTCCCAATTAAAACCATTAAAA
Organism: Heterobranchus longifilis; assembly: GCA_028570985.1. Classification (NCBI taxonomy): domain Eukaryota; kingdom Metazoa; phylum Chordata; class Actinopteri; order Siluriformes; family Clariidae; genus Heterobranchus; species Heterobranchus longifilis. The sequence continues at coordinate 2,603,809 of JAOVVB010000041.1, read as the reverse complement.
CTCGAGTGGCACAGATACTATGTTTATGTGGAACCCCTGCTGGTTTGTGTTAACAAGGAGGGTTCAGACTTCAAACTGTGTATTTACGTTTTTCAGAAACGTCAGGTAGAATAAAAGTTATCATTACTTTTATAAATGGTAAATTTTTTACCATTACTGAAATATGGAACTGATGCTGCAAAAATGTACAATGTTTTTTTTTTCCGTCATAGAAACAACAAGTAAAACATGTGATTGTGTGTATCTGTACCATTTCTTTGCCTGTGTGACCCTTTTTTTTATGTTTTACTCAGGCATGTTTGTATATTGTAGTAAATGAACTACAATTCAGGTCATTACTGTATATTGCCCATTTTGTGCTGAAAAAAATGTCACTCTATACTGCACAATCCTGAGTGCTGTATATCTTTATTTTTTTTAAAAAACAACAACAACAAAACAAATCATTTCTAAAATGCTCTGAGCTTCAAGGGCTTCACCAGAGAGTGCGAAAAGCCATAAAAGCAGTTTAAATAATTGTTAGAAGACAGTTTAATTTGCTGAATTATGCTGCTGGGTCCACTAGTTGATGGCCCCTGTCTCCCCCCAGACCAGCATGACGCTCTGGAGCTTCTGCACCTCTGACTATATCTTCTACTACCATGTATAGCCTCACCTAGATAGTCTGATGATTTGCATTTACCAAAAACAGTGTAAAGTCCCTCATGTTTGAATGCCCATGTACTGTATCACCCTCACATCATGTATCACCTGTGTGATGATAAAAATACAAAGAGATATCCCATTCAATACACGGACTTTACTCTTCTGCTATTCTTCTTATTGTCCAGTGTCACACAACCCCTCTTGTCAAGGTTTCTTCCTGGTGTCGTGGTAGTTTCAAGGCTCTCTGGCTTGTTCAGTAGGAATTTTAGCATCTAAAATTGCTATAGAAATAAAATTAAGCTGAGGTTTATTGTCTTTGGACTTAATGACCAATGGTGTACAATCCGAACCGGACAAAATGGTGTTCGTCTGGTTACTCATTAATAGTGAGCTTTTTTTTTTTTTATGCCCCTATATTCAGGTCCTTTGACATCTGAAGAGCACCCTTGACCACAGCAGTGCCTTTTGTTTCAGCACCTCAGAGTATCACCTGGTTTTTATTCACCCGATCTAGGACGCGTGGCAGCAATCAAGCTCATAATAACCCAGATAATAGACCGTGCTGTAGGTTCTGTCCTCTCTACATAGACTCGTTTGACACCTGGTTGAACACAACGCCATAAACCATGCGCTTCCTCGTATTAGCTTACTGTCCGCCTGAGGGTTTTTAACCTTGACACCTGGCGTGTGCGGAGTCATGTTCGTTCTAGTACAGAGCAGTGGGCTGGACACACCCGTGCATTCATGCTCCAAAGTGGATCATCCATCTGCTGGATTTCACTTTTTTTTTTTTTTTTAAAAGGACGCGTGCCGAGTGTCATTGAAGCCAGGACGCCCATCCATATTTAAAAGGCAGCCATATTTAAAGGTAAGACCGCTAGCCATCATGCGTCTGGATTGCATTTCACTTAATATCATACGACATGACACCTTGAAACTCTGGCCATGAGCTTCCATCAATGAATGTGTAAATGTTATGGTAAATGTTCCAATTAGGCCACCAAAGAATGGATGACACATAAAACTTGGAGTGACCACTTTGAGCGTCAGTCATTGCTAATTCATGGAAAAACAACAACAACAAAAAAAAAAAACGCAATTAATTTTTTACTCTCAAGAGAAGTGATATCTTTGCCAGCTCAGAACTGCATGCTGACCAAAAACAACAACAACAAAAACCCCCTGAAGATTTGGGATTCATTTCACGTCCTCACTCAAGGATAATTAATATACAACTAATTGAAAGTTCACCTCATTAACCATTACACCTTTGTATCCAATCTTTAACTTCACTATGAGGCGGAACATTCATTTAATCAGTGTTAAGCGCTGTGAGTGGGAGTCATTATTGACTGGTCAGCCTTTACTGGGTTTCTAAGGAGAAAAGGGAGTAATTCAAACCAATGGATTGTGGGAAAACGCCTGACTTTCATGAAAATCATTAAACCCACCAAGAAAATACATCTCACTTATAAAGCAATACTGGAACAAATGAGTGACTTAGTCTCACCTTCACTGCACAGCACTCGTTGATCAGTTACTCAGCAGTACACCATTTGAGCTTAATGGTTTCTTAATGTACCCCTAAAGGCCCTTGCACCTTGACTCATGAATTCAAGAATCAAACCAACATGACCTTAATTCATAGTTTTGCCAAAAAAAAAACGCTTGACATGTTTTTTTGCACTTTTCCTTTTACATGAATGGCTGCTGTCTGGGGTTTGCTTATTTCAGTCTTCGCTGGAGAAACAAAGCTGTTATTGCTAATTAAATACCGAAAGCCAAAAGCTACAAGGTCACCAATAAGACATCAAAAATAACATCAAAACATGGCATTAAACCTTTCTACAAAGCTAAATAATTTAGCATCAAACTATATTCTTATTTTTAATAAATTTAATACTAATTTAATACTCCTTCAATAAATTTAGATTGGCATGAAATGCATGGAAGTATTTGTCTCCCATCTTTTTAATTATTTTTTAATGGGCTTGCTGTTTAAAAAACAAAAAACAAACAAACAAAAACAGTGGTACCTTGGCATACGAATGCCCCGCCTCATGAATTATTGCCCTAAGAACTGAAATTTTGCAAGAAATTTGCCTCGGCATCTGAAGCATATCCAGCATATGAAAAGTAAAGTTTAATGTCTATTTATTTACTATTTTTCTTCATAAACATGTCTTGATTGTTTTTACTTCATTTAAATGTTTTGATGAAAAAATATGTATACAGTGTTGGAAATTGCTAATATTGATATTGGTGATTCCTTATAGAGGCTCTGTAAAGGTTTGATCAAATTTCCATGAACAGTTTAGTAGGAATTGCGCATAGAAGAAAAGTATGATGAAAACCGACAACAGACGACAAAAGGTGATGGATAGTGATGCCTGTGTGCCATCTACGCTTCACAGGCAGACGACAAAAATGTGAGCCAATAAAAGTTACTCAGATATTGATGGTGGTGGTGTTTAATACCTGGATATACAGAACCAATATCTGCTTCCCAGTGTTTTCACACCATGACAGATGAATAACTGATCGTTTGAATAAAAAAAAAAATTTAAAGTTATTGCACAAAACTGCACCCATAAGGGCCACCACCTTAAAGCGCTAAGCTTCACAACCTTAATGAACTGTGCAAATCATAGAATCACCAACTAAGAATAGAGTCTACATAAAACATTTCCCACTTACCCACACAGAGCATTTACATTACCAGACTAAACAGGATTTTCCTACACCAAGCTGAACTCCCAGTCAGATCTGGAACCTCCGACATCTCCAAGTGGAAATGGCTTCCTCTGTCCTGGCAAAGGTCTGACAGAGGAAACAGTGCAAAGAGAAACATGTAACATACTTTATGCTATTTGTCTTAATTCATGTGTGTATGTGGTACCTGAGGTCGTTTGTGAAACAGCATACGTCACAGGCTCTGATTTCTCCAAGAAACTGGAACCGATGTAAAGAAATCTAACAACCAAAAAACAGGAATAGTTTGTATAGATGGCATACATTAACATTCCATAAACACATTTTAAGGCCAAGTGCCTGAACTTTATCATTCCTAGTGCTGCACAATTAATTGGGTAAAAATCACAAATCGCAATATAGACATGAGCAATTATTTAATCACAACAGGTCGCAAATATATTACAGGTAATACGCGAACAATCTGAAATTTACCCAGGGCTTTCAATAATTTAAGTATTTATTTATTTATATTTACCTTTAAGGTGATACATTTTGGCAAAAACATTCTCTTAATGAGTTCACCTGTACCATTATCTGAAGTTAGCCTAGGCGCAATGCGTCAATCACATTACAATTTTCAAATAGTGCAACCCAAACCATTTCAAGACCGAGGTTCTGAAATAAATTTGAAATTATTAGAAATAAATAGACACAGGGTTATTTCTATAAATTCTTAACAAGCTGAAGCAAACAAATATGTTGCTGAATGACTAGATTTTGTGTTTGTTTTTAACAATGGTTAAAATGTAAGAAAAAAAGCAAACAAACTTTTATGTAGCTACAAAGACAACTATGCAGATTTTAAACTTGGCACTTTGCAGTAGTCAATTTATTCATTAATTAAAAAAAAATAAAAAATTAATTGGGCACTCCAGCTTACTTCGGGTTAATAGAACGTTTTTAATATCCACAAATAGGTGGTGTGACACTGAAGTTGGGTCAACTTACTGCAAATACACACACATTCACATATTTTATATATATTATATATAAATATTTACTAATTCAGATAAAACACTACAGGGTATCCCAAGTCTTCATACGTAATGGATTTTTTTTTTTTTTTTTTTTTACAAAGCAGAACATAACCATCTATAAAACAACCTCTCCATGACCGCCCTTGCTTTGTTAAACAGTCATCTCCCAGTCTGTTATACAAGTAACTACATTCCGAACATATTCTTTAAAGGGAATTACTAGGTTACAGGACCGGAGCATAACTTCCAGCCCCTACTGCCTGATTTGTTCGACTAGTGGGATAACTAAAGTGATAAATATACAAGTCATGTGAGAGCCTTGCCTGTCACCACACACAAAAGGACTCCAAATATGCCAAAAGGTAAATAAAAACTATGGAAGAACATGTTTGCTTGAACCAAAAAAAAAAAAAAAAGTCACAAACATCAAACATTAATAGAAATGTGAGCCTGGTACTGCACTGTACAGGGCAACCCTGCCTAGTGTCTGTACACTTCGAATCAACTTTGCACTGGATGATTTCCATTCTTAAAGGCTATCTGTAGGGGGGAAAAAAGTATGAAAAATGTTTAAAGACTTTTTGTGTGTTCAAACAAATGTCACTTTGTTCTATGTACAGAGACTTTTGTGACACTTCGCATTCTGAGTGTTTGCAGGAAATTGAGTTTTGATATGCAAATGATCATGACGGCACCATGAATATGCAAATGAGTCCTCAGTAAGCCGACCTTCTAGCAACCCATAACGTCACAACCCCTCCAGACTCTGCCAGGGATAATAGCACGATAATACAGCACCGGCTCTCAAATTAGTTCCTGTACCACTAGTTACAACATAATGATATTTCAGGGTGGACTCCTGCTACACATTTCCATCCAAACAGCCCAATTAGGTGCTCGCCGTTTTCTTAATCCGCTTTTGAGAACAAATACCCCTGCATGTGACTGTGTGAGTGTCTGTGTGTGTGTGAAAGCAGAGGACGTCTCTCACTCTCTGGGCTTTGTTTCTAACTTTCCTGGAGCGGACTGGAGGAGCCGTTGAAGTCTCTCAGGTTTGGTTTGTCAGGGAGAGACACAGGCAGAGAGAGAGAGCGAGAGAGAGAAAGAGGGTTTGTGTCAATAGGCTAATCTGCAGAATGGCTTTTCATTCTCAAAGCAGTCCGAGAGAGAGAAAATCTAAGAGAAATTGTAAACAAGAAGAATTCGTTCCTGTTTCACATAAGCAAATGAGGTAAGACTTTTAAAAAGCCACCCTGTTGCCCAACACATTCCTAACAGTCATGAGCCTTAAACAGACTGAGATAATATAATTTACTGACTCACTTACTCATCGTTGTCTATATGGCTTTAGCCCGTTATAGTGCAAGTACTGTTGTTGACGGTTTAACGAGTTTGTAGAAATAGTTAAAGTTTAAAGTAAGCTAAAAATAAGCTCATCAGCTTTAATGATGATATTTCAGGTTGAAGCCCACGTACATGTCTGTACTTATCAATGCAAAATAAAATTTTGTAAGATTGAGTATCTTATGCCTTGTTTACACTAAGTTGTACTTCTTTTGTCATCAGCCAAATACACTCCCTGTTCTGTAATCGGAGAGTGAATCACAGATGAGAAATTTTGTCTTAAAACTATAGAGTAAAGTAGAAGTCTGTTTAAACTCCAGTGCGCTAAAATTAACTTAACACTTCAGCGCTGTTTTTTCGCAGGGAAAATATGAACCAATCCCAGTAAAATATTCAGAAAAAAAAATTAAAAAATCATTAAATTCTCTCCAGCACCAGGTTTGCATGATTCTGTGACAATCTGTCTGGACAGACAGACATTTTTTTCCCCCCCTGAGACTGGTTTTGGGTCCTCCAACGTACGATATTAAAAGAGTGAGTTCTGACCAACGTACAGATAAAACCTTTCCTTTATTTATAACCTTTATATCCTTTATAACCTTCCCAGTATTTAAATATACAG
>JAOVVB010000041.1:2586765-2597367 GCA_028570985.1 Heterobranchus longifilis | reverse complement strand
CCGTGCTTGGTGGGTTTCTTCCAGGTACTCTGGTTTCCTCCCACAGTCCAAAGATATGCAGGTTAGGCTAATTGGCGGTCCCAAATTGCCCAGTGTGTGTGTGTGCCCAAAAAATGCCACTAGGAGTCACTAGAAGTGACTGCAATATTAGCCTAATTTGCAAATTAATTACATCTCCATTGTCGTTTGCATATTATGCAATTATGTAGATATTATTTGTTTTATTAAATGTATTTATTCATTTGGTTTACAGCAGTGCCGAATGATCCAGTATTTTGGAATTAACTTTTAACTACATGTGTAAATTGAAGGTATTTTGGCAGATTTAATGTGACCGTTTATTCTAAGAAGGCGACACAGTGGCATGGTGGTTCATAATGTGGCCTTACATCTCCAGGGTTGATTCTGAGAGTTCAATTCCCGTCTTTGTGTATGGAGTGTGCATGTGCTCCCTGTGCTTAATGAGTTTCCTCGTGGTTCTCTGGTTTCCTTCCACAGTCCAAAGACATGCTAACTGGTGTTTCCAAATTGCCTGTAGAGTGTGAGGTGTGAGTGTGTGCATGCCTATGCCCTATAATCGATTGACACCCCGTCCAGAGTGTATCATGTATTGTGCCCCGAGGCCCCTGGGATAGGCTCCTGGCCTTCTGTGACTCTGTTCAGGATCAGCAGTATAGATAGAACATTACAGTATATCCAAGTTTAATAATAATAACAATAATAATAATAATAAACAGATAAAAACAGTGAACAGTTTTAAGGTTTGTGTAAATGTTAATTTAGCAATCTTAATTTTCATAATTTATCAAAATTTATAATTCATAATTTAGTCTCCTGTGTTAGTGCTTTATAACACATAATGTAATCACATTTATAGTCACATTTTGTGCTTTTCCTGGTAACATGACATGTTGCATTGTTTTTATTATCTTAATAATTTTATGTCAAAAATAGGCTCATGAGAGAATGATTAATAGATTTTTATAGCTGCTCTAATTTTACTACTAGCATGTTCTGCAGATGTTCAACAACAGTAAAATTAACCGTACATGGATCAAATTTGCAACAGTAATTCCAGATTACATCATCAGCTCATCACTGCTTATTTTCTCTTTAAGAGAAACTGTACTGTACAGTACAGTAATTCATTTCTTATGTGAATTTGCAAATAGAATTGACTAATCTACTTAACTAAAGCTAAGGATTCTCCAGGTAAAGCCAAATAACCTGCATGTTAACATCAGAGCTTTGTTAATTTTTTTTTACCAGATGAAACAGCTTTTAACAAGAGCTATGAATGTTATTTAATTAAAAATTTTTCCTTATCTGAAGAAAAAAACTATTTCATATTAACTTGCTTAAAGGCATATTTTTTTTGCCCCAGCCTGTGATAGGACCTTAAATAAAGAGACGGTACATGTGGTTTAAGAAGTAAACAGTGTTTATTGAAAAGGATGTTACAATCATGTGTTTCCTATACAGTGGTCCAAAAAAAAAGCATTAGAAGTAATGTTCAATGCTCATGCCACACACCTAGAATATGGGGAGGGATTTAAGATGGCATCTGTCTTAATAAATTTGTGATATATATATATATTTTTTTTTAGAAAAGGATGAGATTCTACTTCCTTCTAATAGTGTCACATTGTATCCACAATTATTGGATCGTATAGGATTTGAAGGGTTTTGGAAATGTACAAATTCTCAATTATCTAGGAAATAAAAATACTTTTCTAAATGACTCACCAAATCAGCAACATGAGTATGGTCTAATTTACAATAAGATATAGAACCTGATTAAAGTGATAACAGTGAAGTTCAATCACAGTATCAGAGGTTTTTTTTTTTGCATCTTAATAAAAATTGATAAAAAAAAAACACACAAAAAAACTAGAATTTAATAATGCAATGAAATATGTTCCATGTTAATGCAAATTACATTTATAGCATTGTGATTTTTGCATATACAAAGTCAATTTTCATATTTAGGTGTGAAAAGTAGTTGATTTGAGAGGAAGATTTGAGTAACACCTGGATGGGTGGAACGTACTATACACTTTTTTGGAGACTTTTTTTTGTAACAGCCCTTCAAAGGAGCAACAGTACAAACAGCAACATTTACATCATGTAAAGAATCATCCAGAGGCAGACCAAAAATAAACGAAATCTATGAAAAGTGTGAAGTTAAAGATGGAAACAGGAATATTTGCATGTTCAAAATAATAAAAAAAATATATATATATGTGAGAGTGTATCAACTGCTCAGATGTAGAATTGTATCTCATCAATGCATCAGTTACCAGCTCTTTACAACCTTCGCTTCCTTTTTCGGGAAATAAAACTAAACTAAATTCTGTAACAGTTGACGTAACTGTGATCTGTTGTTCTGAAGCAGATTTCCTGCTTTTACAACAAAAATGAAAATTTTATCCTATAAGTGCACAACCTATCATATAATACACACAAGTGTCAAGTGTTAAAAGCATCATAGAAGGCTTTTAGTACCGTGATTTTTTTTTTTTCCTTTATTTGGAAAAAGTGCACGCGTTCCTGAGTCAACTTTCCTAGTCACATGACCTCTCGGGGAGAGCACAAATCGATATTTAAAATGCACCTACACATTAGATTTGTTCTTTTAATCCACGGCACTACTACTTTGCAACAAGTTTCATACTTTTAATATGCTTCAAAATGTTATAGTTTCTATAATAACATACACAGTGATTTTCAAAATTGTAAAGCAAACATTCTGTTTACATGCAAATGTACCTAATGGTTGATATGGTGACATTTTCAGGAGGACTGTTTGCTTCACAAGGTCCCCAGGTCTTTTCTTTCTGAAGTAAAATGGATAATGGAGAGAAATCTTGTTTCATGGATGTTTTGTAACATTCAAAATAAATGTAAACAGGTAAAAAAAAAACATGCATTATTATTTGTTCAGGAGTAAATGGAAAATTGCTGTGATTTAAATGAAATAAAACACGACGAGGTACAGTATAACGTGGTTGAATATTTTCCCACATCACCATGCTGTATTTTGTTTTATTCCTTATGTAACACAATTATGGATGTGACATCACATAGATAGACTCTTCTTTACAATACCATACACACATATCTAACAATAAAAGCAATATTAACAAACCCAAAAAAACAAACAAAATTTTTTGGCTCCAACTTAATCAACTGGACAACTTTTTAAATGTTTTTATGTATATGACACGTAGAACTTTAATGACACCATGATATATTATATTATTTTTCTGTTTAAGATGCTGCAAAACTAATCAAACAATACAGCTTATAATTATCATTGCTCAAAATAAATCAAGTAAAAACACTTACATATTTGTGATTACAGACTTTGCTGATTGTTTTGAAATACATTCAGAGTAAACAGCAGCTCTGTACCAAGATGCATAGTAAATAAGGAAGAAAGGGGGGGGGGAAAACAATGGAAATAAAAAGAATTTACTGTACAGGGAAGTACCGTAAAAATGTAAGAAAATTGGAAGAAAGTTCTTAACGTCAAAAACAACACAGCAGCTGAAACATTTGTTTAAAACAAGTGTAAATTCAAATGAAAAATAAAACTCAAACTTTATGCCTTTTTTTAACTGACAGATTTTGGTTGCTTGGTATTCACAAATTTTTTTTTAGAACATTAACATCAAAAAAAAAAAAAAAAAAGAGGAAAATATATCACCGTAACACTGTAGGTGGCAAAACGTAATGATGCGTGCAAAACGTACAATAAACCATACACAAATCTTTCTAAGCCAGTGAAAATCTGCGTTAATGCACAAATCATAGTTGCGTAAATTTCATTTTATATACAGTACACTATCCTGAGCTGTCTAGCTCTACTTCTATTTTCGATTCATTTTACAGTTTTGATTTCGGCATCTGTGAAACAACAGTCACCAAAAAGGTATTCCTTCAACCTTAAAGTTCTGCCTTAAATAAACTCACTATCATTTTGATACTTGGAAGGGGGGGGAAAAAAACAAACAAAAAAAAACTTGTTTGTTCATTCAGGCTGTGCTATAGTCATTTCATTACAAAATACTGATCATTTATTAAATTCTATTTGAGTTAGAATATATTATTTACCAATTGTAAATTTAACTATTTATAGAACTTTTTGATTCAAAGATATGTGATAAAAAAATGAAAAATGTTCCCATGATTATTATAATTATGCAAAATGTACTGTTGTAGAAGCAACACCATCCATATCTTTAATTACGATGTCTTTAAATATATTATAATGTTATTTCTAAGTATCTTTCAGGGCTAATGTTGGGAGGCGTACTGCTATTAACATTTATATCAACAAATTGGTTTTAAGCAAACTAAAAGAGCAAAAATGACTAAATGTTGGATATTTAGCCGTCTGTAACGTTGTCTTGGATCCGTTACCATGATGGTGCCAAGCTAGCACTGCGTCTTAGTGGAAATAGTGGTATAAACCTCGTTGCACAGTACGTTATAACTTTATGATCTTGTCAAATGAGGTCTTAATAAAACACCATCCAATGTTTTGAACCATAAAACACATATTTCTCATTACTCCATAAAACACTGTGTACAAACCCCACCAAAGACATTAATGCCAATATTGCACCTAGCCATCTATATACTGTAATAAACGAGTGACTGATAAATAAGCCATACAATCACCTGCATGTTTTAGTGGCAAATAAAACAAAAATTACCTGATTTCACTTAAGTACCTAATTAAAATTGTATAAAGTATATTAATAATAAGAATCTAAAATGTACATGATGTAAAATATTTTTTCAATTTTGATAGGAACTTTGAATAACATAAATTATCAGGTCATATGCAGTGACCTGATGTGGTGAATGTAGACATAAAAGGACGATTCTTTGTCACTTCATGCTTACCATCATACATCTGGCACACCAGACTTAGTCAGACCCAACAGGCCAAGGTTGAACTTAAAAACAGGCATAAATCTTTTAAAAGATCTTTGGAAAATGTGCATTCCATCTCACATATGCCGGCATGAGAAATTGGTGATAATCCAACATTGGTTATTTTTGTATTACTAGACTGTGGATTTTAATTTGGTATCTTGAAAAATGTTATTCTAAGGAATTAACAGGTTCCATAATTAAAATTTATGTTATGTAAAAAATATATTTAAAAACAATTTGGGTGACAAATTTCAAAAATCAACTTATTAAAACTTTCTTTAAAAATTCGTTCAACCTAACCTGAGAATTTTCCAAAAATAAACAAGTACTTTCAGTTGTAGACGTTTCTACCAATCAGCACTCAAAAAATTAATAAAAACTGACAAATTTTAAACTGTATTTCGTGTATATATTTAAAAATTGAAGCTCGTACAACAAAAACTTACAAAATTTTAACAAATCCTAGGAGCATGAGCCGTGTTTCATTCAACCTTAAACAAAACTTACTCAGTAGTGTAACTGTGGATCGGTCCAGTGTATTGTTTCATAATAAGTACCGAGATAAACAAATTACGGTTATAGTACCTGCTCGAAGAATCATCAGTAATATAAATAACTGAGTAGTGATAACATTTCCGCAGAGGTGCTAACGTTCCTAACCAAAAAAAAATAAAACACTCCTAGAAGAGAGAGAGACAGAGAGAGAGAGAGAGAGAGAGAGGTCTCTAGGGTGTACTGTTATGACAAGACGTCACATTTCTATCAAATGATTTGTTATTTTTTTCAGACGTGAAGCGAAAGCTTGGCTACCGAATAACAAGCACTGTGGCTCTGTAGTCTAACGTCCAACTAGCGACCGTCATCTCACCTACCTTTTTTTCTTTCCTACTAGCGGAAAAAGAAATCAAATTTGGATAAATTTGGTGTGAAATGAGCGAGACGGGAAATTCCGCACACGTCCTGTGTCCCCATTTCTCTCATAGCAAAGGATCAAAAAAATCGAAATGACGACAGCTAAAATCGTAAATGTTGGCACCTCTGTATCTCTAACTGAAGCATTTTTCAGCAGTGAGGTAAAACCCGTACCGAGGAATTGATGGAGAGACGGTATACGAGTTTCAGATCTGTTCCATAGTAAACAGTGGAGTAACCCTGTTGGCAGGGTGTCACAGTAATCTACACACTCTTTCCTAGTCAACACGACAGACGCCACTCATACTCATAACCCTGTAACAACTGATCGCCTCCATACACAGAACTCTGCTCGCTCACACACCCACAAAGGTGAAAGATAAGACTGACACGGGAACTGTAATCTTAAGGAGAAAAGAAAAAAAATATATATTTAACATTTTTGTTCATACTGTGTAAATCAGCCTATCACAGTCAGTTTCGGTGCGATCGCAATGTTGGTCTTCTTAAACACACTCCTTATATCTAAAGCTAGCTATATAAATAAAAAAAGACAAATTGTGTTGCAGCCTCAGTAAACCCTCCACATTTTGAAATTATCTGACCCTACCCTGATCTGATCCCGACTGTAGATTCTACAAATCTTAGGCAAGTTTAAAACAAAAAACAAAAAACCACACATGTAGAAAATAAGACATTGTCCCGAGGGTCACAACGGAACAAGTTTGTGGTATCGCCTCGAGGTTGTGGGTTTGTTTCCATGGTGATGGGGGGGGGGATCATATTGATCATCGATTGTAGCGACGCTAGCCAATCATGAACATCTGCCGGCGCATGCAGTCGGCAGTGGGCGGATAGCGCGACACACTGCCATCTAATGGTCCGTGAGCAGCAGTTCAAAAAAGATGCTTCATGTGTTAGTGGCTTCATATAGGTCGGAGGAAGCACGTGTTAGGGTTGCGCCCACCCTGGTTGGTAGCTGTCGCTGATAGGGAAGTGCCTTAACAGAGTGACGGGAAGGAACTGGACATGACCAAGTCAGGGAGAAAGGAAAAAATTTCTTTTATATTTTAGACGGATTTGAACCAGAATTAATAATCTTATTTTTTTGCCTCCAGTGATATCTTGAAAAAAAGGTTGTCCTGCACCACCACACAAATGACAGAACAGTGTATTCACAAAAATCAGTGTATAAATGAGAAAAGTAGATAATAAAAAGCCACTGTTTGGCATTGGCACAAAAGTCCTCCAATCGGTCACCGATTTTTTAAAGGTCACACAATCTCGAGTCATCGAATTCCGATTAACACGTAACCCGAGCGTAACGTGCGATCACTGTTAATCAGAATTTCTAGTTAGAACTTTTGTTTGTAACACCACTTTTTTTTTTTCCTTTTTTTTTTAAACACCACTTGTATTGTTTACAACGATACCACCCTAAGGTTAAAGTCTACTTCTTGGAGATCTTGCCCGCTTTCCTTTTCGGCTCGTACGGCGTCCTCAGGATGCTCGGCGTCACCTCCATGACTCGGACCAGCAGGTTGTCGATGTAGTCCTCCAGCTCGCGGATGTGCGCGTCCTTCTTCTTCACCACCTCTTTCTGCTTGACCAGCTCCTGCACGACCTCCTGGAACGAGAGCGTGCTGTATGCCGCCATGCTGTTCTGGAGCTGTTCGGCCTCCTGAGGAAATAAAGAGCCAGAGATTGGGATCAGCCTCCAGGCGGCGGGCGGCGGTTCGTGGTATTGTTGTAAAATTCCGAGGGATACCATTCTCATCATGTGGCGGAACGAGTTACACCTGTCGTGCATACCAAACAAACGTCTATCGAGTTCTTAGAATGGCTGAGAAAACAATTTCATGGCTCTGCCTCACTAATGAGTAAGAAATTGTCAAGTACGGGATGTGTTGCTACGGGAAAATAATCAACAGCAGGGTTGGTGTGACAAAAACTGACCAGCCTTCCAAGTTATCAAGAATGCGGAAAGTGAATTTAAAGTCCTCCATCTTAACGGTATTCCAGCGTCCAAGAATTTACAGAAATTTCCTGAAAGTGCTCACACTGGATACTCCGTCCAAAGATTCTACATAAACATCTCCTTATGGACAAAGTTTTTTCGTAATACGTTATTGTAATCTGTTTCATGATCTGTTTGGAACATCTCCCCGTCTATGATATATTTCCGTTACTATGAAAACAATAACACGTTAGGACAAGCGTATCAGTGTAGTCCTGCTAATATTTTGACCATACGCAATCAAGAATACAGCTGTGGTAATAATTAGAGCTATACCGCTGAAGCCAAATCAAACTTAAATAGACCCTTCACGGGGATGAAAAATGTAGGAAAAATTCACAACATCCCTTAAGCATCTTAAGATCTAAAGCATCGAGATAACTCAAAGTTAACTCGGCACGAAATAATAACGTGACAGAACATTGTGAGCGTTATGAAAATAAATGTGTTAATTCATTAAAATGCACTGATATGCTTTAAAGGAATGACACATGGGGAGGTTCTCTCTCTCTCTCTCTCTCTCTCTCTCTCTCTCAGGCTGATTAAGGACCTTCTCACTCCTCTGTGTTTATGGGAGATGGATGAGTGTTCAGATTTGTAGGCCTTTCCTCTGAGCCTTCGCCTGACCCGGGACCTTGACTCGTTCGGCTGACAAGAGCAACAATTAAGCTTAGCCTCATGCGATAACAATAATAAAGATAAAGCTACTGACATTCCTTTTCTTTTCCCTGGGGAAACAACAAAGACTGTTCGAGCTTCATAAAACTGCCAAAGCAAAGACTACAAAAGAGAGCTGCAATAACTTCTTGATGTTGGCTGGACGGGCTTCTGCTTTCGTTAACCCCGAATCCAACACTTACAAGTAAAACTGTCATGATCTACACCGACGCTGCGTCGGATGACCATCGTGTGATAGCCAAGAAAAACCTCGAGCTCCAAATGAAAGTCATCAGTGGCGGGGAAGAAGAAGGAAAAAAAAAAAGACAAAAAAGACAGGAGGACTGAAGAAGTGAAAGGGAAATGACGCCGTGTGAAGAAGAAAAGCAGCAAGGGAACGACCATGAACCGGAGAAGCGCTGACGAGTGGATCTGCGAGAAGCGCCGCGATAAGACCTGCACTTGGCATTCTCCAGTTGTCTCATTACTGGAGCTAATGAGGGCCTTTGCGCAGGGAAATGTAAAACCCAAGTCTTTTGAAACGGCGCGACCCTGCGTCCTCCCCCTCGCGTTTTAATTGGGTCCTTTCGCAGACGTGCCACCAGGAAAGCCATTTTCAGCACTGGTAACCATTTAAACAACATCTCGATGTCTGTCTCGGCGAGCTAAACGCTGCTCCGCGCTGGACGTAATGACATTAACCATTATTACAATTACGACAAGCCCTTGTTTAACGCTGCCTGCAGTTTGACCCGTCACATCAGCGCCAAATTGCACATCGTTGTCAGCGTCCCAATTATTCAGCGGCTGGTGCCAAAAAATATATAAAAAAAAACACTAGGAAAGACAAGAAGCAGAATCACGTTAATAACATCGCACCATTTCAAATTACACGCAGATCAAAAATGATGGCTGGCTATTTCGCTCGTTAATTAGATAAATGCTACTCGAGGAGAAGTGTCACGAGTGAGACCGTGGCAGAGATCTGCGTCGGATGCTGCTCCGTCCAGTAAACGATTAATTAAAAGTTTTAGGCAAGTCGGAACTTTTTCTCTTCAATCTAAACAGAAAAGAAGAAAGAGAAAGGAAAAAAGAAGAAGAAGAAGAAAAAACGCATACTACTCAACAGCTTTATATTGTCCTCGCACAGATTGAGGACGGAGATAAGAAATTTTAAGTTACGTGCTTGAGACACAACTACTGTAGGCAGCAGGGAGAAAAATAACCTAATCTGTCTACATGACAAGCTGCTTTTATTTTTAACTTAAACAAAAGACAGGTTGGTGCGGGAACGCCTATTTATAGCTACTACAATACAAGTGATAACTTTATCTTGCTCATGAGACATCATAACACTCAAAGTACAAACTGCTGTGAGATGGAGCAAACCACTTTGGGAAACTGTTGTTACGAGGAAATAGTTCACTTTGTTGTTAATTACGTTCCTAAACTATCATATCACACCCTGTGGTGTTTCCCTGCATGTCAGAGATATAAAATATGTACATATATTTAAAAAATATTAAACACTGCCCTCAAATGATGTTCATAATAATAATAATAATAATAATAATAATAATAATTAACTTACAGACTCTCTTGTGGTCTTCCTTCCCTGTTTTTTCTCCGGGGAAGCATTTTTCTTACTCAACTCTTCATCACTGCCAAACAAATCAAAAAGGAAACAGACACAAATTCTTTCACTCTGATAATGACTCAGTGAAAGTGCATTTTGTCATACAGGATCAACATTGTGTGTGTGCATATGTGTGTGTGTGTGTGTGTGTAAGTAAATGAACCTGCCATAGAAAAGACCCACGGAGCGCAGACAGGAAACTGAGAGCAGCTCGCCGCTCCGTCACCTCCTACACTCTTACAGAGAATCGGCTTTTTATTTCCTATTAATCACTTCGGGCATTAACCGCGGCGAGGCTGCCTGTTTAGATGTCCGAGTGAATTTCGAACAGGAAGAGTGAAAAAAATCATCGAGAAATTCTTGCGTATCGTATCACAGCACTCACATATTATTATAACGATATAACATCTAAAGATTCGTCTCATGTCATTTT
>JAOVVB010000041.1:2559529-2569745 GCA_028570985.1 Heterobranchus longifilis | reverse complement strand
TATATATATATACACACACACATACACATATATACACACTGTTTAAACCACAAATTCAGCTTGTGACCCAAAAATAGACAGAAATCTCCTGACCCGGCATTTTTCTCAACTTGAAGTAAAGCACATTTGTCAGTAGCATCATGGGCTGCTTTTGAACAATCAGGTACGCTCTCACTGACACAGGAAACAGAACTGTCACAAAAACAAAGCCTACATGATGTGACCGGCAATGACTACAGTGGGGGAAAACACCGGCTGATGATAATCGGTGTGTATTTATATCTAGCTGGGGTAACATTTCAGTTCTGTGAAGTATGGCAGTATAATGATATAAGTGGTACCGCATAAGGATAATCGGGTCCATAAACATTATCATCATCATCATCATCCTGATCATCCTTATCACCATCAATAGGAAGCATGCTTTCAGAAAAAGGTCGGGGAGTGGGTGGGGAGTTCCCATGACTCAACAGAAAGCTTCGTTTTGACACATCAGCAGTCTTTACTTTTCTTTTCCAGTCAACTAGGTCAGTGCTTTCTAATCCAGGAATCCCCAGATGGTCCATCAAAGCTATTTCTCAGAGATAAAGAAATTAAGAATGCTGAACGGCGAGTATACGTGCCCTGAAAGCTGAGGCGTCTAGATACGAGGGTTGGGAAATATTGAGCTGTGGTGATTTTTGACTCAGTAAATTTCGACTAGTAATGGAAAGAAGGCATGTTCCTATACTCTGTTGGGTTTTTTTTTTTTGAAGGTTTTTAAAGAAGTCAATGTTACGCTATATAGGCTATAGTCAGTCGTTCCCTCAGCAGCTTCTCCTTTTTTTAAATTTTTTTTTTTATGAAGTTAATAAGATTAAAAATACCCGGCTTGTTGTGTTGCTGAGAAACAGCAGAGTGTAAAGTCATGAAGACTTTCCCATGATCGGAAAAAAATACAAACGTACTGATTCCTTCAGTAAGAAAGCGCATCCTTTTTACACCACAGCAATTCATCATCCTTGTAACTGGTTAACGAACAAACCTTTGTACATTTTATCCGTTTCTATATCAGTTACAGTAAAAGGTTACCATGGTGGGTGGAAGGTAGAACACTTACTTGATCTTCTTTCGCTCCTTGTTGTCGAACACCTCATTCAGGTTGACGGTTTTCTGCCCCAGAAACTTGTCCATCCCGACCAGAGACCTGTGCATGACCACGAGACAGAGCTCGTACACCTCGGGGTTGCCCTCCACCAGCAGCCCGGGCAGCTCAAACGAAGCCTCCTCTCTCCACATGGGACTCAGGGTCTTCTCCGCCACCGAGGTGGAGTATTTCTCCTTCCCGAGCTGGATGATGGTGTAGGCGTCGTTGGTGCCGTTCTTGCCCTTGGCCTGGAGCTCTGTGGCTTGAAGGACCGTCACTTGGACGTGCGTGGGGAACCATTTCTGCGACTGCTCGGCCAGCGACATGGTGATGGGTTTAATGATCGTGTCTGAAGACTAAATGAAAATGTAGAGAGCTTCGAGGATCACGGGGTCATGGCTTGATCAGGGCAGTGTTACATAGTTTAGTTAACAGTGGTGTTAGTGAAAAGCCAAACCTCACCAGTGCACCAGTGGGAATAAAATGAGCAGGTCCAGTTTAATGTGCATGGTGTCTCACTTAGGCCATGGCATCAGGAGCATCTCCACCTCCATGCATCTCCTGCCAAATCAAGCAAAAACAGAAAGCAATACATCATTAATCATACTATTTAACAACAACACATTTAATAATACAGACCATAAGTCTATTGCTATGGAAACTGATCACATGACTGATCTCTTCTCCCTGCCATACATCAATACAGCACTCCAACCTCTTTCCTTTAGCTTTAAACCATTATTTCTAAACTTCGAAGATACCCGACACGACACACTCTACCTTCCCTCCTTCAAACTCGTACGTTTCACACCAAACAATATTTAGTTTTGTCCCACGAACAATTCAACTTACAGCCAGATAACCAGACAGACCGAAACACAAGGCGTTATCTTTCCACACCCATATTCGTTCAAGTCCCGCCTTGTGCTCTGTGATTGGCTAGTAGCCATCTCCGTTCTGCTGCTGTGATACGCTTACGCTCTTTCGCCGACAAGAATTGTCCAATCAGAGCGGCGCACCGAAAGCGGAATTTATCCGAATACAGGTAGGGATTTAAAAAAAAATTACGCCCCGATTCGGTACTTAGTCTATTTCCTGGTTCCGCATTTCCGTCCATATCGTCACGGAGTCAGAGTTTAAACTCCTCCTCCGTTGCCATGGAAACTGCTGGTCTTCTTCGCTCGGACCAAAGCTGTAGATATTTATATTTAATATCTTGATTCATCATTTTAATGTTGTATATAGTTATTTATTAACAACAATCAGAGTTGATTCTAAAGAGTATAATTTAAATAATTTAAATAATAATAATAAATAAATAAATAATAACTAAATAACATTAATATATCAATTATACATATATTTTTAAAAATAAATTAGATAAATTATATATATTTAAATTTATATAAATACAGTATATTTAAAATTACACTTATAATTAAAAAAAATAAATTACATACATAGAAAAGGACAAACATTATTGTCCTATTTTTTCATAAATACATAGCGGTTGTGTCTGTACATTGGTCAGAACTCGCTCTTTCAATGATATCCTTATGTTTCATACATTGGAGGACTGAAAATCAGTCTCATGACGGAAATAATTCTGTCTGTCCGTCTGTCTGTCCAGTCGGATTTTGTCACAGCATCACTCAAAACCGGCTGGACAGAAATTGAATGAAACTTTTGCAGTACTTCAGATATCCGGCTGAAGTTTAACCTGCACTTTACTGTGAGTGAAATTGAAATCTTTGAGTAAAAGTGATGCTATGAACAGTTATGTGCCGAATCAATTCGATCTACTTTTTCAATTTCTCATCCATAATTCACTCTCCAGTTACCGAACATGGAGTATATTTGGCTGATGATGAAAAAAGTACAATTTAGTATAAACAAGGCATAAACATAAACTTTTCTATATCGTGTCTTTTCCATCGATTGTAATAAGATGAGATGACAGTAGATTAAAAATCTTGCTGTGAACTTGGGCCGTTAACCATGAATTCCCTCCCCTGAAAAAAAAAAAAAACCTCTTCCCAACTGTGTTTGACTGATGGCACTTAGTAACCTAGTAACCCAGTGTAAGTATCTCTCCAGTGACGGAAACTTCAAAGCACTTTTTGTAAGTCGCTCGGGATGAGAGTGTCTGCCAAATGCCTAAATGTCAATGTAAATGTAATATTTAGCCACCAACCTTTTTTTAAGTGCACCTTTTTATATAAATTCACTTTCATATATTATATATTTTCATCCATCCAGCTAATATTTGCCGAACAGTATTAAGCATAATCATGTAGATCCTGTGTAGAGGATCTGGGACTGGAGGTAGAAAATGTAAACTGCTCTTTTCATTTAAGACCACAAGTTCAAATCTCAAATCCACAGATACCAGCACTGAGGAACATTTATCTTGTTTTCCATGACTATTTTTCTTTAGTGTGATTTCTTTTTCAAATCAGTATACACAGATATGCAAAAAGTTAATAGAATATAGAGTAATAGAATATAACAGTTTTATACTAAAATGTGTGCACCAAAATGTGATGCCATCATTATGAATAATTGGCCTAGAAGTGAATACTCACAAATTTGAAATATAAATTTCCGATTTTTAAAATACGGAAAAAGGTCATGTGACCTGATGAGTCCAGATCGACTCTATTCCAGAGCGATGGGCGTGGCAGAGTAAGAAGGGAAGCGCATGAAGCCATGCACCCATCATGCATAGTGTCCACTGTACAAGCCTCTAGAGGCCGTGTTATGATCTGCTGACGACCTGAATGTACTGAATGACCAAATTATCACATCTATGGAGTTTTTCTTCCCTGATGTCGCACCCATACTCCAGGACTCAGAGTGTGAACGTGTGGTTCTGGGAGCATCAGGAATCATTTCACACATGACCTGGACACCACACTGTGTGCCGTAATCAAAGCTAAAGGTGACTGAATGAAATCTTAGAGAGTGCGACCTTTTCATTGTCCACTCAGCGTATCTTTTTGCTGTTTGAACAACAATTGTTCATACGGACTGATGAACTGATAAACTGAACTGAACTGATAAACACACATGCGCAAACACACTGATCAACAACCATCTAACAATCGTTCCCACCAACCTGTAAACGCTCTTTTGCACAATACTACTTGTTATCTGTGCAAAACTATTTTCTATCTTTGCTGCTACTTACAAGGAATGTTTACTGTTTCTCCTCCCACTACCTCAACTCATTACCTCATTACCTCATTACCTCATCACCACCAAGTACTGAAATGTGTCACTTGGTCGCTCTTGTTTGCACATTTGCACGTGTACAGTACTTTATTTTGTCTCTGTTGTACAGGACTTAGATAGTTCTCTGCTAACTTAAAAATGTCAATCTGTCTCGTCTCAGCTAGTCAACTAATTAGTTAGCTGTTTCTTCGTTAGCTAGTTAGTTTTGTTAATTTATGTGGTATGCAGCACCTTGGTCCTGGAGGAACATTGTTCCGTTTCACTGTAAATGGTTGAACTGTATATGGTTGAAATGGATCTACATATGTCTGTTTTGTTCTTGCACAAATGTGTATTGTTGTAAAGCCTCCTCTTAGCCAAAACCTAACCTCCTTGCAGAGGCAGTCATGCCATTAAATTCTTTATTACATAAAAGTAATAAAGCAAATTGAACTGGCATAAGAGCGATAAAACACTTGGTGGTGTGCTGGTACACTGTAAACCCGAATAAGTTGGCGATACTCTTGCGTTACTGAGTAGCTTAACTCATACTTTATTATTTTTTTTGTTGTTGTTGTTGAAAATTAAATAATTTTTTTGTTCATTTACCTGCTCCTGGCAATGGGTTTCCACAGCGGTTTGTCACAAGTTTTTATGCCAGATGCCCTTCTGAACACAATCCTCCCATTTATATCTGCGCTTGGGACAGGGACTTCATCCAGTGGCTGGGAATCGAACCCGGCCCTTTTGCATGGCAGGCGAAACACCTACCACTGAGCCACCAGTGCCCTTTAGGGTGCCCAGATTATACGTACAGCAATCATGCGAAGCCAGACCAATCCACCATCTTAATCAAAACAATTCAACGTGGGCAGTTTACATGTGCATTGATGACGTCAGTCACAAAATCGCTCGGCTGAAAGATTTTAAGTTGGTGGAACTTTAAGGAGACAGCTACTGTGGCTTAAAATATCAAACTTGTTCAGCTAACTTAAAAGTGTAATTTCTACAAACTCATAAATACCAAAAAGTTCTAAATACTCATCAAGGTCAATTAATTTGAACTAATTGTAATTATTTAAGTTAACAGTACGCAATACGTTTAATCACTTTGAGCATTAGGGTTTACAGTTTATAGGAAAATAATCAGCTTTGAGGTATTAACAGAAATTCCACATCCTCACATCAAAGTGTCGCTGATTATTTTCCTAGAACAGCACACCTTCAAGTGTTTTAATCCTTATGTCAAATACCTGCTGACAGCTTGTGTGATTGCTGCTTGCCAGTATATATCTCACACACGCACACACACACACACACTAAGGTCAGTGGATGTAGTGACTGCTATTGGCAGAATCTCATGTTCTGCTCAAGTGGGGACACTGAAGTGCAGATAAGTGCTCCATTTGAATAAGCATATAGACACACACACACACACACACACACACATGCGCGCACCAGCCGCTCGACAAGTCCACGTTAACCAAACACACATGCTCTCCCATTTTCTTTCGCTCTGCCGTGACGTGCGTACATGCCGGAGTCAGAGGCACGAGCTCGGCCCATCCATCACGTGGAGATTATAACTCTTATCTGGAGTGTATCTCCGCAAGAAAATGGCTTTAGTGCCGTGAAATATGAGGTCGTATAAAATGTGTTTTGGACAGTTTAAAACGAGGAGGAGTCGTCCTCTTCGCCATTTTGAGTCAAGGCCTCGTCTCATGCACCGATGAACAGCTGGAGGAACGTCTTTGTGGGGGGAAGAAAGAGTGTCTTATGAGATACGGACAAAGATGATGAATGAAACCAGGCGGAAAAAGAGCACGTATCTGGTGCGGGTTGTTACGTGGTTGACGTGTATATCTACATTTATACTACGTTAATCTAATGCTATGATGCAAAAACGTACAAGTCTTACAAGTCCAATCCATTCTGAGCATCTGTGAAAAAAACGTCCTGATGAACATTTCGCTTGAAGTGCAGGTCACATTCATACAACTTTCCACAAACGTAGTCGGGCCGTGTTTGATGTCTGACAATTTTTTGTTTTATATATTTGGACTATATATTTGAACAACAAGACTAGTGTACTGTACATAATAAGTAATGAAAGTCTATCTTACCCCAAACTGTTTCTGTAAATCCTGTGAAAAACCGCTGACATTTTTATTCAGTCATCCATCATGAGGTATACGAGGCTGCTTTCACATTATGCAATTTTCTCAACTGCCAGCGCACGTTCTGCATGGAATCCTACGGCGGCTTTTAAAAAATAGGTCACATCGGACCTTCAAAATGTTGAAAACGTAAACGCTTTAGAGATTACGCACAGAGCCAGGTCACGAGGTTGGGGGCAAAATAAGAAAAAGGAAAAGAAAAAAAATCAATGACAATGACAAGACAATTAGCTAATAATACATGATTAATAATTAATAAAGTAGATCATCTATCTATCTATCTATCTATCTATCTATCTATCTATCTATCTATCTATCACTGCTAAAAGCATTGGCTAAGACTACAAAAGACACTCTGGACTTCTAATATGGAACTTGGAAATAGGATGTCAGAACTTTGGCTGAATTTTCTACAAGTCTGCCAGCTAACTGTGATTCCATTAGAAATTCTAGGTACTATGATAAACTGACATGGTATAAATTACCGTGGCATTTTTTTTGACAGACTCCTCATACTGATTTGCTGATATAGTACTACTCTATTGTACATACTTTGGTCCAACAGTACATGTACTATAGTATGGTACCTGGTTCTACCATGTATATGTGCCGGGGATTTATGTTATATACTGTAGTTTGGCAGTATTCATATAGTATGGTACCATTATATGTATGTAATATTGATTAAATATCACAGTGTATGTTGGAACTTTTAATATTACATACGACAACTTGGTACGGCCTGTACTATATCATATCACCAGTACAGTATGTATTACATTTATGTAACTTGGTGATGTTGGGGTTTGAACTTGGGACCTTCTATTCAGTAGGCCAATGCCTTAACCACTGAGCTACACCTGCCCTGATATACAGTATAACGAACATATCTTGTCTATAACAGTTTGTACGAACATATCATAAGGGAACTTTAGCAGCCACTGTGGTACCCACTAAGTTTAAAGGTATTTTACGTATTTAAGTATTGTAGTAAGTACCATAGTACTACTAAAGTACTCACAGAAGTGCCATGGTACCTTCCCATGTACACTATACAGTCTAATGGTGCCCACCATGATGATATTTGATACAAAATGGTAATACTATGGTATATGTTCAGGTATGTACTATAGTTTACTATGGAAAAAGTCATATATTTAGTAATAATGTATCCTAATAGTGACGCATATAGTCAGAGTAACAGAATTCTGTTTATTTTGTTTAATGCTTAGAGAGTACAGTTTATTTTGCCTAATCAAGGATAAGGATACCATCTAGACTTCATGGATTTCCTAGAAGAAAGGGGTGTTTGTTTGTTTGTTTGTTTGTTTGTTTCCCTTCTTGGATGTTGGGAATAGTTCAGAGTTTTGCGTTTTAGTTGAATTTGGATTATATTGTCATCTGTGTAACTGTCAGCTTTTTGATACTTTCCACCTCCAAACATTGTGGGTGGAGCTAAGAAGGCCATCCTGTTACAAAGCACTGACACTGGAGACTCCTTCCATAAGTGGTAAATAAATGTCTACTTACAGTATAAATAAACACGCTGACATTAGTTGCTAGTATAAAACGACGCGTCTTGGCTGGCTGACTGTATCCGCACAGCGGAAAAGTGTATGATGTAAACGATTCCCCAAGCTGCCCCCGTCTTGGGTTATTCAGACAGAAACCCGACCCCAACACCTACAGCCTACTGATCTCCTCCATCGCAACTATTTTTAGGTTTAATAAAAATGTAACGACCTCATGCGCACAGGGTACACGCTGCGCACAGGGTCACGACCCCTATCCCTAATTTGACAATTTGTCAATCATATTCATGTACTACCTTCTGAAGTCTGCACTGTGTTTCGCTGCCTCTGGAGTGGCATTAAAAACCGTCCAAAGACCCCGCATTCCAACCTCACCTGCTTTCTTTTATTGTTCCCCGCTGAAGTGTGAGTGTGTAAAAAATGTGTTTTTTTTTTTTAATAAGTCACAGAATCATATCTAACGCATGGCTGAAGTCCACTTTTTGACGAAATGATGCTGGATCCCTGTAACGCTGTGCAATATTCGACAGGAACCTTTGCAGCGGCAACATCCTCGCTCGCACACCTGGTTCTGCTTTACATCCGTTCCTTCCAAACTACATAGGTTGTATTACATTTATTAAACACTTTTATGCATCTCTGGCTGCAGGACCGGCCCATCTGTTAGCACGGGACAATATATCCGCCGTCCAAGTGCGCAGCGAGAGAGCGGCAGAGAGGGATGGGATACAGCCGTAACGTCCCGGGGCCGCGAGATTGATTTAAGAGGCGGCGCTTTTTAGCCGTTTAGATCTCAGATGAGAATGTAATTAAAAAGGGGAGAAAAAAGAAGAAGAAAAAGGAGGGAAGCACACAAATCACACAGAGTTCAGGCTCGGTGGAATGCACAGGCCTCGCTGATATATGGAGCTGCAGATGTGCGAGTGGCTCCTGAAAGGTGAGTCGTCTGGAGCACAAGTTTGATGTTTTATTTGAATATTACTTAACCCACATGTTCCGATCACTACTTAGCAACGGATGTCTCACCGACCGAGACAGTCGCTTTAGCTAACGCAGGAATACAGTTCTAAATATATTATGATAACACAACCAGATAAACATTGTTTATGAACGGAGGTACAAAGACCTTCATCTTTTTGGAGGACCTGCTTGAGGATCCCCCTAATGGCAGGTGTGTGTGTGTGTGTGTGTGTCTGTGTGTGTGTGTGTGTGTGCGTCTGTGTGTGTGTGTGCGTGTGTCTGTGCGTGTGTGTGTAGAAGTGAGAGATAGCTAGATCTTCTCAATCGTTTAAACGTGTTTCCTGAAACTAGAGCTCGATTCCTCAAAAATCTAAACACAAACCTCAACAGTTCTTGTCAAAACTCCACAAATCCTTTACAAAATAAATCCTGTTCTCTCTCTGAGAAAAAAAATAATAAGAGAAATACAGCGATCATATGATTATCTCCACATATAGCATCAAATAAACATAAATAAACAAAGACTATTGTTGTTAGTGACACACTGACAGGCTGTCTCTGTGCCCTGGTGATGGTCTGACAGGCTGCAGGCTGTCTCTGTGCCCTGGTGACAGACTGACAGGCTGCAGGCTGTCTCTGTGCCCTGGTGACAGTCTGACAGGCTGCAATCTGTCTCTGTGCCCTGGTGACAGACTGACAGGCTGTAGGATGTCTCTATGCCCTGGTGACGGTTTGACAGGCTGCAGACTGTCTCTATGCCCTGGTGACGGTCTGACAGGCTGCAGGCTGTCTCTATGCCCTGGTGACAGTCTGACAGGCTGCAGCCTGTCTCTATGCCCTGGTGACAGACTTACAGGCTGCAGGCTGTCTCTATGCCCTGGTGACAGTTTGACAGGCTGAAGACTTCTCTATGCCCTGGTGACAGACTGACAGGCTGCAGGCTGTCTCTGTGCCCTGGTGACAGACTGACAGGCTGCAGGCTGTCTCTATGCCCTGGTGACAGTTTGACAGGCTGAAGACTGTCTCTATGCCCTGGTGACAGACTGACAGGCCACAGGCTGTCTATATGCCCTGGTGACGGTCTGACAGGCTGCAGGCTGTCTCTATGCCCTGGTGACTGTCTGACAGGCCGCAGGCTGTCTCTATGCCCTGGTGACAGTTTGACAGGCTGAAGACTTCTCTATGCCCTGGTGACAGACTGACAGGCT
>JAOVVB010000041.1:2503676-2515691 GCA_028570985.1 Heterobranchus longifilis | reverse complement strand
CAAGAAAACCAAATTGGACAGAAAAGCAGTGTTTACTTTTAGCTTTACGTTCAGTGTTTGGAGAATATTTCTTCTTTTCATTTTGTCCTCTGCTATAGAAACTCTTAAGCCTCTTAAAAGTCCTCCTCTCTACTCTTAACAATATTTAGCTTAGGAGCTGTTTTTAGGGCTAGGATGTTTTTTATTTTTACTAATATTAAGTCATAAATTTAAGGAGAAATTCTAAGAAAATTTCAAAATTCTAAGAATAAAAAAAATAAATAAATAAATAAAAGCATCAAGGTTTTGTAGTGGCGTAGTCAAAGTCCAGACCTCAACCCAACTGAAATGCTGTGGCAGGGCCTTAAGAGGGCGGTGTGTATGCGAAATAACGAGAACCTTGATGAACTGACACAATGTTGTAAAGAAGAATGGGCTGAAATTCCTCTACAATGATGTGAAAGACTGATATCTTACAGTCATACAGGAAACAATTCCTTCAAGTTATTGCTGCTAAAAGTGCATATAAAAACTACTGAATTATTTTTATTATTTATTGGTTTTTTTTGCTTCATTTTTGTTAAATAAATAATGGCACAGTGAAAAAAGTTAAATATTGTTATTTGTTTGAGGTTATATTGCCTAATACTGAGACATCAGATATGTTTTTGCAAAAATTAAAAAAAGGGGGTACTAACTTTTGAACAGATAGATAGATAGATAGATAGTGATCAAATGTACAATATTTATACCGTGGCTTTATAAATAATATTATTATTATTATGAATACTACTTCTACTACTACTACTAATAATAAACAAGAATAAAAAAAAAACAATATTTACTTTAATAAGTATTTATTTACTTATAATCTAAAATAATAAATATGACTTTATGACTCAGGTTCTGTACTATTGAAGGTTATGAGCTCAAGTCCCAGAAGTAAAATTGAAAATATTATAAAACATAAGTGGTAAAATTCCGTCAGCTTCCTGTGGGTTTTAAATCAAAGACTCCATTTATAGTCTGTGCGTAAAAAAAATTTAAATTACTGCACATTTGAAACTGTTTAGCATCCTGAGCGTTTTATTCCAGCTGTATTAGTTTCTGTGTCTGACTGAATGGAGTACTGGAGTTCTATCAAACCTGGCATGAAACATAATTCAAAGGCAAAGCTGTTAAAATAAAGGAAAGTCACAAAAACAGGATTAATGAAACAGCTTAAAACACTTTACCAGCATGTAATCATGTGCTGACCCACTTAGCTCTGTGTAATGTTTTCTCTGGCATCAGAATCGTTCTTTTTTTTTTTTTTTTTCATGATGCAATGCTCTACGTGCAAAATACGATCAAAGATTCATTACATTGAATGTGTGTATTTGTGCTGTGTGTTTGGTTTGCAGTAAAATGAACATTTGATGGTGACGGGCAGTTTTGTCAAAATGGCATGAAAGAAATAAAGAACGAGTCATTTTAGGGGATGAGTCGAATCCTGCTTAACAACGATCAAATCGATCAGAACGTCGCACTTTCCTGGAAAAGCGTCAATTTGCAAGGACAAAAACAGGGTTTTCCATAGGACATGCTTTTCATCTGCAGAAACCAGTTCCGTCGCTCATCAGTGGACGTTTAATAACATTTAGCTTGTGGAGGGAGACGGGGGCCCTGGAGGGTCAGATGGACGCTACTCCAACATTCCAAACACTTGAGTCTAGGAGAGGAGGTGTGCTCAGAAGTGCCACCTGAAAGATTTCAATCCTGCACGCTTTGTACCGTCTCACTTTCCTCAAACGATTGAAGCAGAGAACCCTAATCCTGTCTTTGTCACCCAGGCTGCTTCAGGTGCTCTTAAATTCGGATGTTTTCTGATGAACTCTTTCCGTTCGGAACGGCTATTCAGCTCTGAAAAAGTCTGCTTGTGTTGTTTGAAAGCGTTTCTGATATGAATATTTATATGGGAAAAAAAAGCGTGTTTTAGATCCATGTTATTTAGAAAATACGTTATTTGTTGAGTTAATATCGATGGAAGGAGTCTTTAGAGTCAGCACTCTGTAACTACGGGAAAGCCTTCAGTGATAAAACTATGTTTTTCTTAAAACTTTAAATGCGACTATAAACAGATTAAAAAAAAAATTATGCCATATTGTTCTTAAATGCCAAAAATGTTAAAATAAATAACGGAGCAGTGAAAAAAGTTATATGTAGTTGTTCGTCTAAGGTTGTATTGCCTAATTCAATGCAATTGAAAGACTGCAATTAGGCGATGAAACCTACTGTAAATTGCCTAAATTGCTGTGTTTAAAAGGAAATATGTGCAGTTATTAAAGAATAAATAAACTTTAAAAAAATAAAAATTCCAATAGTTTTTCCCAATCTATTTTCCAATAACTGTATGCTCCCAAGTGTTTTATTCCTTACTTTTATATTAGTACAGCTTTTTCTTCTGGAAATAATCTCATGACTCACATTAGGAAATCTGCATACGGTAGTTGACGGGAGTGAGAACAAAATTAATAATCATAGCTTTTATACATTGTATTTATTTTAGATTTATTTATAAAATTATTATGGGCGGCATGGTGGTTTAGTGACTAGCATTACCCCTTGCACCTCCAGGATGCGGGTTCGATTCCCACCTCGGGGTCTGTTTGCATGTTCTCCCAGTGTTTGGTGGGTTTCCTCCTGATACTCCGGTTTCCTCCCACAGTCCAAAAACATGCAGGTTAGGCTAATTGGCGTTCCCAAATTTCCTGTAGTGTGTGAATGAGTGTGTGTGTGTGTATTTGCCCTGTTATAAATTGGCACCCCGTCCAGGGTGTACCCTGCCTCATGCCCTAAGTCTCCTGAGATCCCGAGACCCCCTGCGACCCTGAATACAAAATTATCATCACTTGTTACAATTTCTTATTAAATTTGCTGTAAACTAATGACAACATGACTGTGCCTTTTTTCCATATAAACATCATTATAAAATTGTTTTTTAAAAAATACACAAACGCCCCCTTTCCCCCTCCTCCTTAATCTTTATACCGTTTTATAAGAATAAAAACTCCTTAAAAGCACATCTCTGTTTAGACTGTGTGTACTGAAGCCCTGCGGTTTGCACAATAGAACGAAACGTTAATCTAAATGAAGGCTGAAAGAAGAGTGTGTTAAGGTCGTGGCAGGCCCCTGTGTGTGTGTGTGTGTGTGTGTGTGTGTGTTAATAACACATGCGGGGCACAGCGGCATTGTTCCTGCATGAGGATAACAGCAGATATTAACAGGACACACAGGAGTTCCTATCAGGAGAGCGAGAAGCCGGGACGCCACGGGGCACGCAGCCCATTTAGTCCACTTATCTAAAGTCTCTAATTACTGCCGTTTATTTGATAAACAGAAAAGGAAGAATGCGGAAGATGGTTCAGCAAGGAGCTGAAGGGGATTAATCTGAACTTCTTAAACAGAGAGACAGAGGGAAGCATCTCCACTGCAATCCCTGATGTGCTTCTTTAATCACGCGGCAATTAGGAGCAGTTTCATTCGGCACTTTCAGAGATTGGGAGAAATAAAAGGGGAAAGACTATCACACTTTTACGCAGATATGATGTGTTATTGCACTTAAAAGTACTGAGGGAATTAACACTTTTTTCATTTTTTTTTTTTTTTACCAGAGGCCACAATATGGTGCTTGTATTCAACACTGAATGCATTTGTGATGTCGGTCTCTATAATAGTGATCAAGAAAATAAACACTGAGGGATTTAGGAATTTTTATCTTTTCCATAATGTATATATTTTTATAATTCAATCATGGCAGGTGTATGAAGGACGTTCAAGTGAAAGCAGGAAATTTCTGGTGAATGAAGGTGTAAAACTGATTGACATTTACATCAGACTTGCGAATTGAACGCCTGATCGTTGAAAATCGCCAGATAACTTATTACTAACTTTTGGTAGAGACGTATCTGTCTGTGTGAACTGTACAAACAATCATTCACCAACACCACTTTACATTAAAGTTACAGTTACAGGAATTCAGCTGGGAGTTATTGCCACGTCCCCCATACAGTCCTGACCTCACTCCAAGCCATTTCCACATGCTCGGCCTATTAAAGGAGTTCCTGGGAGGCCAGTGATTCAGACATGAAGCAGACAGTCCGATCCCGGCTCTGGCATACTGAGAAGTCCCTCTACCTTGATGGTGTCCAAGCACTAGTGAAACACTGGGATAAATGCATTAGTGTGGCAGGGGATTTATATAGAGAAATAAAGGAAGTTTTTACTTTCATAACTGTATAATGTGATTTTGTACACAATGTATCATGAATCAAACAGGAAAAAAGAAGAAGCAGGAAGTCAGAACTTTTCCATTTTTTATTTCCCGCCAAATTTCCGAGGTACAAAGAGGAGCAAAAGATGTCTGTATAGTTTATGTATTTTTACCCTTTTCAAAAAGTGAACGCTATATTCAATGTTATGAGTTGAACAAAGCGAATATTTCACTGTACGTTGTTTGATCTAAACAAACACTTGGCTTCACGGCTCAGAGCTAAGGAGACCATCTTGAATCCCTGAGAAGGAACTCGGACGTGAGCGGGAATTTTTATGTCGATTCTGTAACTTAATTAACAATCACAAGTTAAAAAAATTAAAGTAATAAAATGAGAAGAACGTCTCCAAAAAAACAGACTAACAAACAAAAAACAACAAACAAAATACAATGCTGAAGTCATACAGGATGCTGAGATTTGTCCCACGTTGCCTGATTCACTGTTTTTTGCACTGAGGTTATAATTTATTTATTTTTTTAATACGTAGATGTGCATTTAACATTTACAGAAGGAGTCTCCGGTGTCAGGGCTTTGGAACAACTGATTATAGCTGCCATATCATAAATGACAACAGGAACCAGGTTGTTTTATGGAGCAATGACTTGAACTATAAAGTGAGTTTATAGGCTACAACCGTCTTAAAAACACAAAGAAGCGAAGCATATTCTATTCAATCAAGAAAGCATTTACAAATAGAACAATTCAAGGAAAAAAAAAGCTCAATCGTTCTTGTGTTTTGAAGTCAGCATTCTCTCTCTCTCTCTCTCTCTTCAATTCTCCTCCCCACCCCTCTCTCATTCTGCAGCAGCTAAAATAAAGAGCCGGTTTCACAGGCAATCTCAGCCTTGTTTGTGTAAGGTAATTACTACTCGTCCTCCCGTCACGACAGTGCTGATGATGCATGAAAATAACCGTTGCCCTACTTCAATCAGAGCCGAGAAAAGAAAAGAATGAGAGAAAGAGAGAGAGAGAGAGAGAGAGACGGGGGTATGGAAACAAGGGATGAAAGACGGAGAGAATGAGAAGGAGAGAGAGAATCAGTCTCTGATTAATTAGCTGGAGTTTGGTAATCAGTTTAATAAGGCTGAAGTTGCCGGTGAGAGGTCCCCTTTGGCCTGGACCTCACTAAGCTGAGCACGTTCTCCCGTCGAGTAAACACACAGCACACGATTTACATAAACAGTTGCTTTTATTATTTATTTCATTTTTTTCCCCCTTTCGGTCTCTCGGTATGTGTGTGTTTGAGTGTCTCTACTTCAGCGAGCGAGCCAGCCTTAAAGCCGCACGCCAACGCTTAAGTCGCTCGCGACGAGGGGGCAAGGCAAATTCATGAATTTTTCAGGGGATTTATGGAGTAATTAAAGCCGGGAATTGCTAGCGCCGCGTCCTGCATGCACAACAGCATGACGTCAGATTGTTAGCGTTCGGCTAGCATTCATCTCCCACAAATTCTTAGCGTTCAGCCGAACAGGTCACTTTATGAGCTTTATTTGAGTAAAGTCTCATTCATTGCTATTAATAGCACAATAATTCATACAAATATTCATTTTTAACTACGCACTATATTAAGTGTTGCACATTTCTGTGCTCTGTAAAGATTCAAAAATAAAATGAACGATTCTGATACTGATTAAAGTACATAGTGCAAAACCTTTCACAATGATACTATTTAATGCTAATTATGACTTTCCGAGAGAGAAGAAGAAACTTCTGAACAAACTTGAGGCGGCAAGGCTTCAATAAGCGTCTGTGTAACCGGCACGGCTCATGCTGGTGCGCCGTTACAACACGGGGAAATAATTTAAGCTGTGTTAAGTGGCCTTTTGTAATTCAAATGATTATGCTTGGCAGAGGGTTTAGAACGGCTTTGACAAAGCGACGCCATTGTTTGCGCCAGGACGAGGTTTTAGGCAGCCCCGAATTGAGGGAATTACTTTAGAGAGTTCCTCGAAGTTCCTCAGGGTTTTGGAGACAAATTGGTTCGGCGCTCACTGAGCACGCTCGAAGAGTCAGCCCTGCCCTCTACATAAACGCTAACGCTCAAGCCGGAGCGCCTCATACACAAAGTCTCATCTTGTTTTTGCCATTGTTCTACTTAAAGGCTTTACTTTTT
Organism: Heterobranchus longifilis; assembly: GCA_028570985.1. Taxonomy (NCBI): domain Eukaryota; kingdom Metazoa; phylum Chordata; class Actinopteri; order Siluriformes; family Clariidae; genus Heterobranchus; species Heterobranchus longifilis. Next base: position 2,509,286 of record JAOVVB010000041.1, on the reverse strand, counting down.
TGGTTGGAGATCACTAAGGTTGTGACAATTTAGGTAGTGCTTTTGGTTCAAGATGAGGTCATATCGAGTTGATCCCACAATGTGGTTAACATTAACATTAGCTAATCATGCTAATTCCTCACCATACCAGGACGCAGTGTGCTCTTTGCTTAAGAAGTCAATAAATACAGAAAAAAAAAGAAATATCCATAGCTCATGCATCTTCTTTATAGGATGACAAAAAAAAATAAAGCTAATGTTTAGTACATCATGTAAAATCGTTATGTGAGGCAAACCCCGCCGCAGGCCATTTGGAGAGTTTGGTGTTCGACGGCATCACCTTGATGGGATCATGACCCCGAAGCTCTTGGTGAATCATCCGCCTCGGGTGTGTTTATAAAGCCAGTAGGGAGCGGCGTCCCGGCCATTCGTTGTGATCAGCGAGCCGTGCCTACACTCAAGTTTAAAGCAAAGTAGACGCTGGCCTTTCTGTGCACGCCGGTTTGTCTTGCCTGCAATTAAAGGCAAGCTCTGGAGAGTAATCAGGAGCGATGTTCCCTTTCCATCAAGACGCTGTATTGATCTTTGATCCTACTTATTTAGAGCTTAATCACATGATGCAATAATGCTTCCTCAGATCCTTAGATCACTTTCTTCTTCCCCTTTCACAGGTAACAACTTGTATAAATAAAAATAAAATGGGAAAAAAAGGGTGGTACATGCTGGCTTTGCTCTTTCGAAGGACTTTCATAAACTTAACCACATGGCTCCATTATCTGCAGTTACACTATATGGACAAAAGTATTTGGCCAAACCTGTTAATTGTTTAATTCAGGTGTTTCAATCAGGCCCCTTATCCCCGTGAAATGCAATCTTAATGCTTCAGCATAACAAGACATCTTGGACAATGCTATGCTTACAACTTGTTTGGTGAAGGCCCTTTTGTAGTCCAACATGACTGTACCCCAGTGCACAAAGCAAGGACTATAAAGACATGGTTTGATGAGTTTGGTGAGAAAAAAGAACTTGACTGGCTCAAACCCAGAGCCCTGACCTCAACCCCATCCAGCACCTTTGGGATGAACTGGAAGGTGGGAGATTGTAATTCAGGAGGCTTCTCATTCAACATCAGTTCCCGACCTCATGAACACTCTACAGAATGAATGGACGCTGGAAGCTGTTATAGCTGCACAAGGGGGACCAAGTCTATATTGAAGTATGTGTGTTTGAATACAATGACATTACAGGTTTGGACAAATACTTTTGTATCTACTACTGTGATGTATGATGTACCAGTGTGTAGTGTACGTCAAATTCGGAAACTGGACTGACCTTTTCTAGGCTAACACTATACATTGTGTTACCACAAAAATCACTAGAACACCTTTAAAGCAACTGGTTATAGATTCTACACAAAAATACATGAATGCAGTTCGAACAGATGAAAGTGCTCCCAGATCCAAAAGGTTAGATCATATGAATTTGGAAATATTATGGATGTTGGGGCATTGCTGGTATTAGGTTTTTTTTAAAAGTTAAAATTACTTCAATAAAATGACATCGGTCAATGATGACAACGTGGGATAACGTTGAATGTCCCTAACACAATGTTACAAAAGTGACTTCAAGATCAAAGTAATACGTTGGCCTGAGCAGGACTTAAATCTTAAATCCAATCACTGTGGCATGAGCACTGCATGCTTATCATTGCATCAATATTATTTGTTAAAGCTTGTAAATGTGCGTACATAACACGTATGCGTTAGATTTTCTCACCAATTTAGTAGTATCCAATTCCCCCCGGCACTAGGGGCTCACACATTAAGGGCCGAAGACTATCAGGTGTTTCCTCTGAACAACATGACGCCAAATCTTTTCGAAAGCTGCTCATTCACGCACCGTTGGGGGCGGCGTAACACACTCGGAGGAGAGCGCTATCCGCTCCTTCTGCTTGCATGAGATCACGGACCCACGGGCCCCTGACTTTAGGCCCTTGACTGCGGGAGGCTACAGTATCACCCAGGAATCGATCTAGTGATCTTCGTATGATAGGGCGGGTGCTTTACCACTGCGCCACTCGGGAGCCACTTGTAATATTTATGGAAGAAAATAAAACAGAGGTAACGTTGCAGCACTAACAGATGCCTGATATGAGATGTGTGTAGTGTCCGTCCCAATCACAGATCAGAATTCTAAACTCTGTTAGTAACTTAAGGGACCATAGGACATTGATGCAAATGGATGTTAACCTTGGATGGGTTTGGATCATTCATTTAAACTTAAATCAATGTCTTTATATTAAAGGCACTCCAATCTTCAAAGACAACGTGAATGAACGTCATTGCAACGTCATTACAACTCTCATCCAACATTAGTGTTCATGCCGTTGTGTGGGTGGAGTCATCCTGTAAGAGACCAACCCCATCAGGATGGAACTGTTTCATCACAGACTAAAGGTCCTCAGTCTATGAATATATTTGCAAACTAACTTCTTTCACGGATCTATCCGTACACATGGGTGTACTTTAATTAAGCAACACAACTGTACATTTTTATGCAACCCTAATGAACAAGGCAGCTCTATGTTTTCTTGACACGTCCATAGTGTAAAAAGACTCGGCACAGTGCGAGCGCATTAAATAGAAATAGACCTAGCAACAGTTCTATACAAAGCTCTGGCCCTTTGCAGCCTTTTTCACACATTTTCATCAATAACTTCTTCCATATGGATTCGCTTTCGCCACTCTGAAAGCGTGGAACGGCACCAACACAAATATTTAAACGGCATTTTCCTGAGAGGAGAGGGTAATTTGCGGGCGTAATGAATGTGCTTTATTTCATCCAAGAATCTTTTGTCTTGATGCAATTATTTAATGAGCAGCTGGCGTCAGAATAAATGACGTTCCTATTCTGCTCCTGATCTTGACAAACAAGTCCTGTCTAGTGACCTGCTAGGCTTTCAAATCCAATGCCTACGAACATTTTATTTGCAGAACATACAGTGCCTTCCTTAAGTTTTGGTGGCATTTGTGACTAATCCCCTATTTACCCAGTCGCTGATTTTTCATAGACAGCGTCCTCGAGTGCCATATTCTTTCCAGTTTTTAAAACGGGATGTTATGGTCGCACCAGTGGATGGTCAGAGTTTGGAATTTTTACCTCACTGATACTTTTTTTTTTTTTCCAGGGACTTGTTTTGATAGCTCCACGAAGTTGTTTATCCTTCCAGGAACAGGTGTATTTATATTGTGACACTATAATTGCACCCAGTTGAACTCCATTTAACTAATGACATGACTTTTGAACACGTGGGAGGTGGGGGAATACTTATGCAATTGTATGTTTTTTGTTTTTTTTCCCCAACAAAAACCTTTAGATTTATACCTTTCACATCAATATTATGATATATGTTGTGTAGATTTGTGACATAATCCAATATCTGGTGCAGGTTCTTATACTACAGAAAGGGAGACGATGGGAGGAGGGGGTGAATATTTATGCAAGCCACTGTACTGAATGGCAGAATTAAGCAAGCTGTTAATAGAAAATCTTGTTCCACTGACCATATGTGCAATATTCAAACCCAGCTCTGGACTCTGTAGATTTTCCAGACATATTAGAAAGGTTTGTGACTTTTCCAAGTTTCAGAAGTTCACTTTACAAGACGTTTGCTATAAAAAAAAAAACTGGGAGACGCTTTTATCCAAAGTGACTTATGTGTGACTTACAGTATGAGCGGGCTGGTTCTCTTGTAATCAAGAGATCTGAACTCCCAGCGTTCTGGTTCACTCAAAAAAATTCACCTCCTGATAAGGCTCATGAGGTCTGGTTTAATTGTAATTTCACATGTCGAATTTTTATCAGGAACTCCCTCGGATTGTTTTTAATAATATCATGCAAGTGGTTTTATGTTATTGTTCCTAACACCCACCCTTTTTTCCCTTCTAAATGCTTCAATATGTGTACTTGGAGTTGCTTGGGGGGGGAAAAAAAAGAAAGAAAAAACAAAAAACAACAAATATAATGGACGTGTCAAAAAAACTCATTAACTGCAGTCTCATTTCGACAAAAGATACTAAAACGCCTGAATCGCCGAGGACTGCCATGTTCTCCGGAATGTTCCAACAGCGGGTGGAAATGATTAATGTACCCCACTCCAGACAGACATTTTGTAGATATTCATTCCTTCCATACACGGTAGCTCAGAAATTCTCCAGCTCTCCCGCACCACCGAAGCCGAAATGAGTGTAAATGATGAACAAGCTCGCTAGGACGAAACGAAGCATCTCGGACAAAATGTCTAGTCAAGGAAGTTGACATTTGCGGAGCAATCAGACGTAACAAATGCAAGTAATTTGGATGACGTCATTCCGGTGGGAGTTTCAGTACAACGCTAAACACATGGAAAAGTGTGTAATCCGTGTCATTCGACAAACATTTGGGCTTCCACTCAAAATAATACCAGTGGCTGCATGAAAAGCGAGCAGACTGGTGCTGTTACACGAATACGAAATCTTTCTAATCAGCCTAAAATCTGTAAGAGAAGTTTACAATTAATAGAGACCGAGCACTTCGTCTCGAGGGTGTTGTGAAATGGAGCATATGCAGTTAATGAGTGTTATTATAAAAGCAAACTAGTTGCATAAGGCTGAATTCTTGGCCAAAAAAAAAAATGTCTTTCAGCAGACGAAGCCGAAAACGATGACAGATAATATTACGGAGACTTTCCAGTTCTCCATTCTGACGTGAAAGCATTTGCACCTTGTCTTTGTTGGCGAATGAGACGGCGGTCATTAGAACCGCTATTACCACGCTCCTTTTTGCAGCGCCAGGTGACATCTTTATTATGATTAATAGCCTGATAGTTTTAGCACAAATACCAGCTCATCTTAAGTGTTCCGAAATGATGCTGCAAGTTCTAGACCTTTCACCTGCTTGGTCGAGATATCTGATATCTAATTTTCCAGACAAACATTGGAACAAATGCTTTACAGTCAAAATCTTCTGAAATCTGGAGGAACACCTAAACATTTTGTTAGAACCGTACAGCAAACGATTTAGGCAATTTCTATATGCCTGGAATGGTATATGACCGATTTAAGGTCATAGGAAATAAGGGTTTCTCAAGGGTTCCTTGGATGTGTAATGTTTCTACTTGGAAACCTCATTGATATAAAACCCCTCTTGTGTAGGGTTCTATAGATTTTGGAGCATGGGTCTTGCAGTTTGCGCATTCAGCAAGAGTAAGGTCAGTGGTGCCGCTGGCGTTCCTGTTCATTCCAAAGGCGTTCAGTGGGGTTAAAGTCATGGTTCTGTGTAGACCACTTAAGTTCTTCCACTTCAACCTTGGCAAACCATGTCTTCATGGAGCTTGCATTGTGAACAAGGTCATTGTCATCCCGGAATACTGTAGGTTAGACCTCTTACGTCCATTAAAGTGAAAATGAAATGCTGCAGTTGTAATGTAGCTAGAATTGCAATCTGGTACCTGGTAATCTATGTTCAAGGTTTTATCCCACCTCCCAAAAACATTCCAGAAGGCTGTTGGGCTATGCTAAATTGCCCCTGGTGTGAATGTGTATATGCACTGGTGTCGAATAAAGGAAAGAACCATTTAATGAACATATATTG
>JAOVVB010000041.1:2488668-2498694 GCA_028570985.1 Heterobranchus longifilis | reverse complement strand
GGTGTCGCCTCCTCTCCTCGCAGACGAAATTAGAAAAAAAAAAAAAAAAAAAAGGAAAGAAAAAAATGAAAGAAAAAAGTTGCCTCAAATTAGCCTCTTGTATTTGCAGTAATGTGACATTATTTTGATCCACTTTTGAGGATTTCCCAACGTCTCTGAGCACCAAATCCTTTCACATGAGGGAGAACGCCGGTACCAGAAATGTAAATAATTAAATAAATAAGAGCGAAAAAAGAGGAGGAAACGGAACAATATACATGACACAAGCACTCGTGTTCTTTGTTCTATCCGTTGTTTCTGATCGAATGGCCTTCAGGGAACAGTTTCCATCTCGTTCCTTTCTTTCGTCCCGTCTGTAAGGCATTGTGCCGTGTGTGTGCAGCAAAACCTGCCGCTGCCGCCGCCGCCTTTATTCACTGCTGGGTTTATTTGGAGGGATTAGCGAGGTGACCTTTGAAAGGCCTGAGAAGAGCCGGTTCCTGTGCTTCTGCCAGGAAGCTGCAGTCTAACCCACACCACTAGGTGGGTTTAGGGAGGAAAGGGGTTTCTAGTGAGGCTTCTATTCATTTTTGTTTAAAAACTAACATGTGAATTTAAAACAGAAATCCTTTACTATGCTGTATGAGCGTCTTAAATCAATAAGGCAGAAAGAGTAAAAGCTCAATTGAATACTTTTGAGATATTCAATATTACTTAATAATGTTACATTTTAATATTTTTTATATTCTTGTGGGTTGTCCCCAAAACCTAAATTAATAAATAAACAAATTAATAAATAAATAAAACTAATGAATTAAGTAAATAAATAGACAAATTCGCCCCATTAATTTAGCTCCATTTTAGAGGCTGCTGTATGCTAAAGATGCCCAAACAAAGCCCCAAAACACTGCAATACACTCCTTAGGGTACCATTATAATGCAAATAAAAAAATCTTGACTGTTTGGAAATGCTGCCAATCCCACACACTCGCACAAACACACACATACACGCTTACAAAGCAAGTGTTGAACATTGCATAAATCTTCTAAAAAGGATGTTTTTAGAGGAAAATTGTCTAAAATCCATTCATAAATTTACTCCCCTCGGTGAAGCACCTTCCAATTAAAGCGTGTGAGAGCTGGATTAGCGAGACTAGCGCGGCTCCAGGTGGCTGAATCGGCAGGCTGAGCCGCTCGGCTGCGCTTGACGTGTGGGCGATTAATGACCGGACTAATTCCCTTATCGCGCCACATTAATGCTGAAATAATATGACTTTAGTCTACTCGGGGAAAAAATAAAAAATAAATAGAGAGAGTGTCCAAACCCGGTACGGGTATCAGATCAGCCTGCTCGCTTGGCCTTGTCGAGAGCGGAGTTGGTGTGATTATGGTGAAAAGTTGTTGTATGGAGGAAAATTTGTCTCTGGAAGAAAAAAAATAATAATAAAAAAAAAAGAGACCACTGCAAATACTCTACAAGCATTCCATTCTTGTGTCTGTTGAATTCCAACACAAGCACACCTCATTCTGCTTTAGGAGGCCCTGATTAGGTTATCACCTGAATCCAATTTTATTTAATGAGGAACAGTATGAAACCCACTGTGAACATCACTCTTGCAATGTGACCAGCTGGATGGCTAAAACAGTGCTTGTATTACTGTACATCAATGGTAATTGGAATTTTATAAATAACCACTGACCATGCCAAGAGAGTTGAAAAGTAAAGTTTTAAGTGACTAAAAGAAGGGTTCAGTGGCACAGGGATACAGTGAGGATAAATTTCAAAGGAAGCAGTTTACAAGAACAAGGTTGAGCAGTGGACATTAGGGACAATAAAGCTACAGACTGGCAAGGATGATGTCATGCAAAGCTAGAAAAAAGCCCTTCATAAATGAGAAGCAAAGAAGGTCCAGGCTGAGGTTTGCAAAAGACGAAAGAAAATCGGACTGTAGAAAACTGGAGTAAGGAAGTCCAATTGGCCAGGAAATCCAAATGATGAGGCTAATTTGCCCAACACCTCATCTTCTCATGGTTACTCAGGGACCTGGAGAGGTCTACAAGACACAGTGTCTCAAGCGGTGATGATCTGGGGTTGCTACCCTGGAATCGGGCAGATTTGTCTTTGTGGTGGATGCATGAATCAAGCTTATCCAGGAAGAACATTTACTACGCTTCCCAACTCTGATGATTGGACAAGATCATCAGAGTGGACAAGACAATCCTCTATGCCACATAGAGAGGCCAACCAAGGTGTTAGACGAGGACCACTGGATCAAGACCATGTTATGGCCAGCATTGTTTGGAGGCCGGGTTGACAGCCTTGGGCTCGGGGTTAGGGTTAGAGTGCGTTAGCCTGTGGTGCCCCGGGTGTTCTTGTGCCTTTCTATTATGGCCAGTATTGACTTTTTTGGCAATTTGTGCCGCATTGGGTTTTCTTTGGGATTGGACCAGAAAGGGCTAGAGTTTGATCTGCGTGGCCATGGGTGGGTAAGCCTTGAGTGCCCATGATCCTGTCACCAGATTGGTGATCAATGTTGTACCCTTGACCCGTCAATGGTCATAATGTTAATGCTGTATGCACAGAATAGCCATACTCTGGAATAACTCATAGAAATTAAATCAATCCCTTTTGGTCAATCAGAATGGAAAATGTAAGCGCGCGCTGTGGTTGAAAATGAATGAAAGATGTCCAATGTGTTGGTTTTTCTTATGATATTATAACACCAGACTAAAACCCTCCTTTATCAAAGTCTGGAAAGTAAACGCTGCTTTTCTAGACATAAGCAAAAGAACTGGTTGAAACCCCAATCTTAATGAACATTACATGTTTCTGTATTATCCTGCACTCCTCTACTGAAATGTAAGACACGATGTCGAGCCCCGCGGCGACGATCAAACCGCTAAAAAGTCTCATCTTTGTTCCCAATTTATCATCAAATTAACTTTTATTATATCTCATGATGACTCACGCTACATTTCAGCCCATTAATTTTTGAAAGCAGGTTTAAAAACCCCGGCCCTAAGCTTTTATCAAATTGCTACGGAATCTCATTTGGATTATTGTATCTTATTAATTACCCCATAGACAAAGCATACTTTTCAATGTAGATTTTTTTTCCTGTGCTGTTTAATTAATTAGCATGTTTTCTCTTTTAATTAAAGCTTTTTTTAAAAATTAAAGCCCACAGCAAAACACATATATAATTTGTTTGTAATTAGCCCTTAATTGGTGGTAGTGGAAGCTTAGCACCCTCGGTTTCTTTCTATCTTTTTTTTCCTCTCCCCTTCCTCCTTTCCTGACGTGCCATTTTATTGCCAGTCAGTCATTAATTAAACTGTTTTTTTTCTAATTAGCTTATAAAACTGTTGATGGCACATTATTGTAAGTGCGAGTTCAAAGCTCGCTAATAAGCCTCGCCTAGTCAGAAGAGGGAAGATAATGGGACGCGCACGAAGCCGAGCAACTTTCAGACTTTTTTTTTTTTTCCCCTCTGTAGTTCCCTGAAGATGACAGTCTTGTGTATCTGGGATCAGATTATTGAGTCTGAAAATAATAATAGCTTTTATTTTTCTTCTACCAGATCCCCCTCTGAGAGACTTCCTCTTTCTGTGTAACGCTGTTTGTGGAGATTATATGAATCCTTCATCTTCTTCTCCTCCTCCAGGGCTCATATTACGGATATTATGGATATTTCTATGCGGCCAAGAACAAGACCAGAGTTTCAATAAGACGGGCACACATCCGTAAAAAAATACAAATAAAATGTGTGGCTGAAGTAATTATCTGATGCTCCGAATAAGGCAGTTAATGTGTAATATCTCACACAGGCATCACATCAGGAAGTCACTACTTGAAGGATTGTGTTATGACAAGCATTACAGTATACTTGATCTTCACACTGTTGATGATTGTAATAGCATTTTATTATTTAGTTTTATTCCTTAACCTATGGTACAAATTGGTTTGGTTCTCAAGTCACAATATTCCTCCACACCTTCTATCGTAAATACCATAAAAATCCATAAATAACAGATTTACAGTATATTTAAGCAATCTTTTAGCAGTATAATCGTTTCTATGGTAACAGAGGCTTGTATGGTATCATATCTTAAAAAAAGTGTCTTGTTCCTTAACGGTCAAGTCTGCACACTTTTCTGGTTTCTTGGTAACATGACAAGTTGTTTGTGTGTTTTTTTTTTTGTCTCATTATTTTCAAAAGCGAACAAAATAAAAGTGCTGGTGAGGAGTTAATCTTGATCGACGCTTTGATGCAGTACAAGTATTAACAGGAAGTAACTTGACTTGGAAGTTTGCTTAAAAAGAGCACAGTTTCATTCCTCTATCAACTCTTAATTTTTTTATGGTACACGTGGACCACATCGAAATACCCTGCCGTTAATTGTTTAAACAGACAATGTGGTCAAACCTGATCAATGACATGGACATGGCCTGGTGTTTGATATCCCTTCCTTTTCATACTGGCTTACTGATACGTTTTCACATGCTTGAGAGAATTGAAATTGGAATTGAATTTTTTTCCCCCCATTTAGATCAAATACAAAGATCAGCTTCTGCTTCTTTTAAGTCATTCTGATCTAAAATGTCAACTGAGTGTAAATCCACTTTTTTTTTTGTTAATTAACTATAAAAGCTCAAGAAGTTTGATCATGAATGCTATAAGACAGATTTTACCTTATATCAGTAGGTGAACAGGTTTTATATCAATAAATGTGGAACAGACATGGATATTAAAAACACAAGCATGTCTTAGCTTGAAATTATGCTTCTTCTTTTTTTTTTAATGCTAAAGCTGCATCACATAAAGTCTCTTGACACTGGGTGAGCTAGTTATATTTAGCAGCCACTTAACGTTATGCTAATTAGTGAAATTAATTGCTCTTTATGAAACTTAAAGCTGTGTCACAGAATGTGCAATAATGAAAGTATGGAGACACGTGTGTCCCTTAATTGGAACGTGCGCGGCGCTTAATCTGGCAAACTAATACAGCCGAGTGCATTAAGGGCTGCGAGCTATTCTCACAACGCCACGACTCGGGAGGATTCACACGGGGGAAAAACATCAACAGCAGAACAACTTGCTGCTGAACTTCTGCATATGTACGAGACACAACACAACAGGGAGTGCGGCTATAGAAAGAGAATCAACAACTGTGTGTCGTGAAAGGGAATTATTGTCCAAAACCAGCATGTCCCAAAGAGAATTATTTATCTTATACATATACAACAATTTACTACTATTTTATGAGGGGCGTTCAAGTCAAACCAGGACTTGGCTGGAAGTTATTGTCACACCTGTCCTGACCTCGCTCCAAGCAATTTCCACATGTTTGGGGCATTAAAGGAGTTCCTGGGAGGCCAGTGTATTAAACATGAAGCAGGCAGTTTGATGGCTTTGGCGTACTGAGAAAACTTTCTACCTTGATGGTGTCCAAGCACTAGTGAAACACTGGGATAAGTGCATTAGTGCAGCAGGGGATTATATAGAGAAATAAAGGGAGTTTTTACCCTCATAAGTCCCAGTTTGACTTGAATGCTACTTCCAATTGGTTATCAACACCTTCTGACCAATCAGAATCGAGTACTCGCCATGATTGCAGTAGACTTGCTTATCATAATCGTCTCCTGTAAACATTCTGTACATCCACAGACTCAATGTGCGGTTTTCTGTGTCCAAATTTAGGAAACAAGAGCTTTAAGCGGTTAAACGTTTCCACGGACGGCCTAAAAAAAAAAACCCTGTTTTATGTCTTTTTATATTTGGACAAAGATGAAAGAACCATGAGAAATTTTGAAAACGGCTTCACACAGACAGATAAAAGACACGGAACCTTATTAAGCGACTAAAGAGGCTACACAAGAGTTTGGAAATTTCAATCATCTCTTCAAAGTGCACTAAGATATACAGGCGTGTTTGAAGGGTTTGAAATTGCACCAGGAATAATCCATATATAAATATATAATCCGACAATAAAACACCACGAGACTTCAGCTATCTCCGTGTTTCACTCACTGCTAAGCACCTTATTGTCATGGTATAGAAATATAATAGAGAACGCAGATATATACGTTATTAAGACCTTGAAATGGAGGCTCGCCACAGTCGGGATTAGTCATTATTTCGTGTCGCTGAGGTGTTCCGAGCGCTGTTCAGGCACAGGGAGCTATGATCGTCGACGCTGGCCGGATTAGAAATTAAGGCGTAAAATGCTGCACTATAGCACCCACCCCGACCCTGAGGATCGAACGACACATTTCTCTTTGTTTATCTCCGGCTCACGGCTGGGTGTGACGCTGGACTAAACCGTCTTAGACAAAAGAGTAGAAGAATCCACAAAGGTTTGGATTAAACCATTAGCCATGTTGGATAGACTCTTAAAGAAGGGTTCTTATTTAAATCAGAAGTGGAAATAATGACTCAGTAACAAACAGTCTGGACATATTGGCAACTTTGTCCTGAGGTGTTCTGGAGGTTTCAGAGCATGAAGAAGATTTAGACCATGGACCATTTAGACCAAGTCGTTTTTGTTTGCAAAAAAAAAAAGGAAAATTGAGAACTCCCTACTTTTAGGACTTTAGTGGGATAATTAATTAATTAGTGTCTGCATCCAGACAACTTGGCACATCAAGAAGATGGTGTTTTATTTAACGATTTTTAAAATACTGGTATGTTGAATTATACTTTATTTTTTAAAACAGTTTTTTTATTTTATTTCATTGTTTACTTGTTTACTGTGTCTTCACTGCAAAAAAAGCACATCTAACAAGGACTATATCCTGGATCTAGTCAAAGTTATATTATTCTTTACTATTTTTTAGTTAAATTTCTGTCAAAAGTTTGTACACACCTTCTAATTCAGTCTTTTTTCTTTGGTGATTTATTTTCTACATTCTACAACAATACTGGAGATTTCATTACTATAATGGAATTAGGTAATTAAGTAACAGCAACAGTCAGTTGATATTTAAAGACACAAAAATCAGCTGGCCTGGAACAATTCTTACAACAACAGTATTGTCAAGTGCATTTGCAAAACCCATCAAGCACCGTGATGAAACTGGATCGCAGCAAAGCAAGAGCAAAACTTACCTCTGCTGCATGTAGAGTCACCAGCCTCAGAAATCACCAATTAACAAACAGCACCTCAGATTAGAGCCGCTACGAAGGCTTTACTGAGTGGACATAGCAGATACGTCTCAATATCAACTGTTCAAAGGAGATTATTGTACATTTAGTGTTGTTTTACAGTGTAGAAAGAAACAAAAATCAGAAAAGACTGTGGAATAAGAAGGCGTGTCCAAACTTTTGACTGGTGGTGTATTTAACTATTTTAAGCCATAGATTTTCTTGGTCTACCGGCAGAATTTAATTAGCATTAGCTTAAAATAAGATATGAAAATGTAAGCTTAAAATAGTTTTAAAAAAATCAGAAATATGCCAAATTATCTTTAATTCTTATAAATATAATTATTTTACATTTGCTATAGACTGTACTGTCTCTGATTACTGTGACGGTTATAGCTATATTATTTACAATAAACCAATTGATGTTACCACAAAACAAATGGTTGTTATTATAGTTTTCATGTCGCTGAAATTTGTATTAGGTGCCATAGCATTTTTACAGTACATATTATTTAAGATTTGTCAGCTTAGTACAAACAAGTTTGAACCTACAAAGTTCTAAAATACCAATTTAAAAAAAGTAGATGATAGTGACAACTAGTCTACCAGTTCAACTGGTCATTTTGAAACTAAAAAAGTACTAATCAACTGGTACCTGGGTTATGTTCTGCCTTTGTATTCCTTTAACTTCTTAATAATCAATTATCAATAATCAAGCAGGCTTGCGCGTGTTAAAACCCAGCCTCGAGAATGTGTGAAACGCTGCTCAAATCCAGATGTGCTGTAAAAAGCTTTTCCAAGATGGTATACTTGTGGTGTGTCAATCACTCGCTCTGGGTTAAATGTCTTACACAGAGATTTGCAGCATATTAACTAATATTCTAAGAGAATGCCGCATTTAGGTTACATTGGCTACATTAGGGAAATTCTATCAATGATGGTCCATGAAACTAGTCATATTTATAACAAGGGAGAAAAAAATTATAATCATATTTCAGCCTGATAAGGTTCGATGAGGAAATTGGTCTGCAGTAAAGGTTGTGAGTTCAAATCCCAGGATCGCCCCAGGAGCCATTGCTGAGTCCTTAAACAAAACCCTTCACCCACGATTCCTCGGCAATGTGATTGGACCGTATAGTGCCTAAAGCACGAGTCAAATGAAGAAATGTAAATATGGAGAAAGGTAGACTTCTGCAATTTGGGATTTCAAGGGCAATATTATGAACATAAAGGAAGTTGTGCTCTGTACTTGTAACGCTATCCGTGTAAACACTAATGTCTAGATCTAGTTCGAAAAGGATAGATAAGACTGTCTGTGATACTCTGGAGATAAGCTTAGTGATTATTCTCATAAACAGCACCTTGAGAGGAAAATTGCCTGAATCGTGAACATGTTGTCTGCATTCTTGAGGTATTTAACGCTTGTTCTCACGGTTGCGGCATGGCTGTTGGTGGCATATTTATCGCATTGCTTTGAACAAAAATAAAAACCCAATGGGCGATTATTCATGCAGGGCAAATAGCGGCATTTTCACACTCTCACTGGAGAAAACACAAGCTGTAATTGATTACGGCTGAAATTATTATTCGAGGTTAACAAAATTAAGGCTGCTCCACCCAATTAAGCTGGGTAAATGATTAGTTTATGGGAGCGTGAGCCCAGATTGTCGCAGGCAAAAAAACTGAGAGCAAATTTGGCTTGGTTCTCAGAAATAATAAGCTGAAGAAACGTGACATTAAGGTGCATCACCAGCGCAACTGATCGGCAAAAAAAAAGAGAAAAAAAGAAAAAGCTTTTTAAACGTTTAAGGACAGTATTGGCTTTAATATCACTCCATCGTTAATAGTTCTAGCTCAGAACGGCCCTTCAACACAGTCTGCAGCAGAATCAAAGCCTCGTGCTATAAAACGGCACATTGCATTTTTAAAAAACGCCTCTGAATGAAAAGTTCTGAGACATAAAACTACTTCTTGCTACCAGTGCAGAGTCCAGGAGCCAGGAACATCTTTTTAACTGCAATTACACGTACGCGAGTGTTACATTTTCTGCCAAATTAGCTCCGAACCGCTTGATCCCGCTCACCTTCCCTAAGAGGTGCCGTTTTCGAAACTGCAGGCGGTGTGTTAAGTTCTGAGCGCACTTCAAAGGTGCAAACTCGCGCCTGAAATATAAAAAAATTAAAAAAAATTTAAGAGACCATTGTTACTGCTGTTAGAAATACAAGCCGAAAGTGCTGTAGACTTCAAAAAAAAAAAAAAAAAAAAAACTGTGAGGAAGGGCTTTCTATTAACTCCAATAGAAAAGGGCTTCGGGATGTCCGGCCCACGAATAAAAGGGAGTGTATGGTATGTGTGTGTGTGTGCGTGGTTGTTTCTTCTGTGTCTTTGCGGGCAAAATGGCGGCCGACCCATTAGCTCAATTCGTCGCGCTCAGAGCGATGTCTTATCGGCGTGACGTACCTCACGAGTCGCCAGTCGGTCGCTCAGCTCCTCCGCCTTCCCATAATCCCCTTCGGCGATGGCTCGCTCCATGCTCTTTTCCAGGCCTGACTGGAGATGAGAAAAGGATGGAGGGGGCGAGGGGAAAATGAAGTTATTTCCAAATAGAAATAGAAGAGGAGAAAGAGCAGAGAGGGGGGAAAAAAATATCAAAGACGAACTTAAAAAGCGCCTCGGGCTCTTTTTTTTTAATAGGACTTCCATTACAACAAATATGGAGATTTTTTTCGTCTCACAAATGAAAATTGTTATTCGATTAAACGCGAAATCCTTCAGAAATGCTGCAGATTATCGGAGGCGTACACTGGTCTTTAATTACACATTTCCATTCCACATCAAACACAGAAGTATGTTTGATGGAAAAAAGGCAGGAAAAATAAACTAAACATCTGCGATAAACCTT
>JAOVVB010000041.1:2373887-2406303 GCA_028570985.1 Heterobranchus longifilis | reverse complement strand
CACGCCATTCACACGGCCGCGGCTATTTGACGTGGCTCCCTCTGTAGCTGGTGGTAAGGTTTTTCACTTGCCTGTTGTAACGGATGCTCCAGAGGTGAATGAAAGTGACACGCTGTCACATGAGTTTCCCTCTGTTTTTATTACCTGTGTGGTGACGCGCTCAGGCCTATGAGATGTAGGATGCTGACGATATTTCAGATTCCTTTATGTGTAGTGATAATCCAGTATTTAAAGACGAGAATTTGTCTTCCAGTCCACGTGTTTCACCGGTGGATAAGGCCTCCTCTGTACGAGAAGATGAAGTCGCTACATGGAGCGTTGGGCGAGAGCAATTCGTTGCCGCTCAGAAATCTGACGCGCCTCTCTCTCATATTGCTACAGCTGTAGATAGTGCTGAGTTACCTCAATACTCAATGGCATATTTCTTTGATGATGTTTTAATGCGAAAGTGGTCACCCTCTGGTGTTAAGCATGAGTCAAGTGCTGTTTTCCAGGTCGTGGTTCCAAAACCATATAGAACACAAGTTTTGCATATTTCCCATGACCATGATCTCACTGGTCACCATGGTATAAGGAAGACCCACTTCCGCATTTTAAAACATTTCTTTTGGCCTGCCATGAAGTCTAATGTTGCTAAGTACTGTCGATCCTGTCATGTTTGTTAAATTGCAGGGAAACCTAACCAGCCACCAAACCACTACAACCTATCCCTGTTGTGGGAGAGCCCTTCGAGAGACTTTTGCTAGATTGTGTGGGTCCTCTTCCTCAAACTAAATCTGGTAATATTTATCTGCTAACCCTGATGTGTGCTGCCACTAGATATCCTGAAGTAGCATCAAATCTCGAGCCATCATTTGAGCACTTATTAAATTTTGCACCACCTTTGGTTTGCCCGAATATGTTCAATTGGACCAAGGTTCAAATTTTACGTCTGCCTTGTTTAGGAAGGTTATGAACATACTGAACATACAACACCAGGTTTCTAGTGCCTATCACCCGGGGTCGCAAGGTGCATTAGAGCGTTTCCACCAAACCTTAAAGTCTATGCTCCAAACATACTGTTTGAACCATGAAAGAGATTGGGATGAAGGGGTACCATTAGTTCTGTTTGCTATTCATGATGCTGTGCAGGAGTCACTTGGATTCAGTCCTGCAGAACTAGTTTTTGGTCACTTTGTTCGTGGTCCCCTAAAAGTGCTGCAGGAAGAGCTACTGTCTCCGAGTTCTGTGAAAGTTCCAACTATAAATGTTTTAGATTATGTGAGTTCCTTTCGTGAATGCCTACATGCAGCATGTGATGTCTTCAAACTCGTATAAAGAATCGTTTCGATAAAAAACGCTGTTGTGCGTCAGGTGTTGGTCCTGCTACCAGTGCCGGGTTCTGCTCTCCAGGCTCAGTTTGCTGGCCCATATGTTATTGAGCACTCTCCTGTGAAGCAGAATACATATAGAATTAATCTCACAAAATGTGCCCTTATGAAACAAGAACCTGACTATTTACTTAAGAATGGTCTTACTGTTCCTAGCTGCAGTTCTTGGAGTTCTCCTAGTTCCGAAACCTGACAAAAGCTATCGTTTTTGTACAGATTACCGTAAAGTTAATGCTTTAACTAAAGTAAATTCGTTTCCGCTTAGACTCTGTATTGTCACGCCTTCAGAAAGCTTCCTTAACATTAAACCTAGCAAAATGTGAGTTTGGTCATGCTGTAACAGGCGTTGCCTAGTTACGAGCTCCTGGCCAGCAGGGGCGCTGTGGGACCTAATTAGGCAAATTCAATAAAAGAAGAAGAGAGGCTGGGTCAGGTAACAGCAGCCATATCACAGCCTCTAGCTAAATGCTAAAAGCTAAAGACTTTGTAAACCCAAGTGCGGGATAGGCATATCCGACACGCATTTGAGTATGTTTGGGTTTGTTGTGTTTGTGTATGTGTATGAAGCCCGCCGAGGCGCATTTATCTTACTGTTTGTGCTTACTGTGCACTCATGGCATCCCTCCTACTGTGGTCATGCAGGAGGGGTTTTTGTCTGTTCTGTTTTTGTTTGTGTTTTGTGTGCTCTCCTGGGTGTTGAGGTGTGTCAGCTGTTCCCCCGGGGAGACACGGCAGCAGCACTGTGCGCGGGACCGATTCTTTGGTGACCATCGCGCCGCCCTTAAAGGAGATGCCGCCCGCGGAGGACGTCGGGCACAGAATGGGACGTTCTCTGGTTTTATTTTTGTATATATGGACTTGTGCTAAAGAGAGAAAGGACTCTGATCATTGCACAAAGTTTTGGACTGGGTGAATGTGGTGTGAGTGGCCAGCGTGGGAATGAGTGCAGCACAATAATTAAATGTATATACACTTTTGATATAGTTTGTTGTCTCTGGTGCTCCTTACTCTACCCTGATTTCTGTTGACAGCTAGTTACTGTTTTAATAATAGTAGCAGGTTTGTTACAATGCCACCATTATGTACCTTGGTAAACAGGTGGGACAAGGTACAGTTTGCCCGCTAGATGCCAACGTTAAGGCAATTATTGCATTTTCGGCACCAAAAACAAAGAGAGCTTCATCGTTTTCTCGGTATGGCAGGCTATTACAGAAGCTTTTGTAGAAATTTTTCTGATGTTGTTTTGCCTCTTACATCTCTCCTCCATAACTCTGTCCCTATTGTGTGGTCTAAATCGCCTTTATGCGCCTGTCCTTTTTGCTCCTGATTTTTCCAGACCTTTCAAACTTGAGGTGGATGATGCCAGTGGTACAGGTGCTGGTGCTGTCTTGATTCAGAAGGAAGCAGATGGTATAGATCATCCTGTAGGTTACTTTTCTCATAAGTTTAACCATTACCAGGTAAACTACAGCACTATTGAGAAGGAAGCCCTTGCGCTTTTGCTTGCACTTCAACACTTTGAAGTTTACATTGGTTCCAGCACTGACCCCATTACAGTTTTTACAGATCATAACCCCCTCATGTTTTTGCATTGTATGTCAAACAGCAGCCACTGTCTCATGCGTTGGTGTTTAATTGTGCAAGGTTTTAACCTGAATATTCGGCATAAACGGTCTGAAAATGTAGTAGCTGAATCACTGTCTCGATTCCATGATTCTCTCTTAAGGGAGGGGGTGTTACAATATTGACTATTTGCATTTTGTGCTTTTGTATGGGATTGGGGTTGTGTCTCTTCCTTGTTCTTGCAGGTTCTGTCCACTTCTGCCTTTTCCTGTAAATCTATTGGTTGCTGCTCTGCCTGTCCTTTGTTGGTCCCACCTCCTCCCAGATGATTGATCCTACAGGAGACCCAGAGGCCTACTTAAGGCCTTCAGACCACAGTGCTACAGACAGTGTTTTGCTTACTGTTTATCCGATGATTGATTCTAAATGTTATCCTGTGTATGACTCCCATGCTATGTTCCTGACTATGCTTAGCCTTACCCTTTTGATGAGTGCTTGGTTTTGTTCGCCTATGTATGTATGTGTATGACCTTTTTTGCTTCTTTTGACTTCGTTTTTGTGTTTGCCCCTCTGTTTTCTGTTGGTTTGGATTGTAAATACTTTTGTATATATTTGTATTTAATTCTTTATTTAGTGGCTTAGTAAGTAGCCGACGTCATTTTGTTTGCACTTTGTTTTTCTTGCTTTGTGGTTAGTAATGGAGTAAGGGAAGAATTTTTTTTAGTGCAGGTTAGTTGTTTCACTTTGGTACGAGATAGATGGAATTTTGTTTATTGTTTTGGCCTTGTCGGCTTCTGAAGCTCACAGTAACCTTTTGGGGATTTGCTTATTCACCTTTAGTAAATAAACACTAAGCAAACGCAACTTTAGTCTCACCCCACTTCTTTTCTCTCTTTTCATTCCTGTTACGGGCCGACCTAGACCGAGGCGTAACACAGATAATATAAGATTCGTAGACAAATACTATGCAGGACCATGTTTTCTATACTGACCACATACATTAGTTGGAAAGACATTCAAGGCTGTGTTTAATATGTGTTCAGTTCAAAATCAGCTTTCAAATATTATTGCATCTGTCGCTGCCAGTCCTCATCTGGAAACACAATGTTATTGCTATGAAGATGCTGAATGTGTCTGCTTGTCTGTGATTTCCAGGTTGTTCAAAAGCCATTCAATTGCTGAACACTTAATTAAGGAAATAAAAGAGAAAAATGCTCTATACTCTGTACTCCTTGACCTGAGTTCTTCATTTAAAAAAAGTAGCTCACTGTATATCTGTATTTCTCTTGGTGTTACAGTGCTGAAATAGTTCATAGCTCATCTGCGTGGGCAACTAATCCATTTATAAGATACTGATGGCGTCCAACAGGGCTCCCTTCTTGGTCCGCTTCTGTTTATAATTTTACAAATAATTCACATCTGTGCTTTTATTTTTTGACTGTTACATTGATAATGTTGATATGTACACAACAATTAATATGTTTATTTAAAGTCTTTAATAAACTGTTTTACATGCCAGATATGTTTAATGGATAAAACATCATTTTGCTTACACAAAGGAGTCACGATAAAGTTGTTCCAGATCTCTATGGTAAAACTTACTCTAAGCAGCTGAAATTATTCATTCAGCCTGTCGTACGCTAATAGGGAGGGAAAGGAGATGAAGATAATCTATTTTTCCTTCACCTTCAGCAATCAGCCCGTTTTCAATTAAAGTGGAGAGCTATTCATTTCCAGCTATGAAAAACCCGGACACCTCTATGAGCCGTGCTAATGGTGAGGGCAGCGATTTTTTTTATCACACATGATATTATGACTACAAATAATACAGCAAAGGAAGCAGATGTAAGAACTCCGGCACGGACATGTCTGAAATTGAACAGCCAAGTGAAGAAGAGACTTAAAAAAAAAAAAATTGTATGTAAGATGCCTGACATTAACATAGATATTAAATTTTTTATCAGAACTACAGTAGGTCTTCTACAGTTCAACTTAAACTCTGTGGCTGGATTTACCATGTGGGTAGAGTAACTAGTTTGCAGCATGCACTCTCACACAAAAGGCTGTCTATCTGATGTGCTCATAAGTAATACATCAGTGTCAGACTCCAGGCACGGAAAGATCTCAGCGACTCTGAACATCAGTTATGCCGCATGCGTTTCAACTGCACTCTTCTACACTTGACAGATGCTGCAAGGAAACGAAATAAAACAACTATGTGGTGCAAATGAGGTAAAGAAAACGTACTTGTTATTCAATTCGAAGCCATGGTTCTATTTCGCAATACGCTGTAAACGCCAACAGAAGGCTTTTCTAAAAAAAGGTTTTCTGCGTCCTGACCTGTACCGTGTTCTACATTTAAAGGTGAACTCAGTGAAATTCACCTCATGTTCCAGCGGCTTTGATAAAATATCTGCCCAGAGGAGAAATTCTGGTCTTTGTAAGACTCCTAGAGAAATCCCGCCATCTGACTGCTAGTCAGAATGCATGACATGATGAGATCTTGACGAGCTCTTTTGGGAAGCGATGGCTCAGTGGGTAAGGATTTGGACTACTGATCTGAAAGGTTGAGTGTCAGCATTTCCAAGCACCTGCTGTTCAATTCTTAATCAAAACATCCTACCTTCTGTAGGATCTCACTTGAAAGGCGCCATACAGACAGGAGGAGATGTTCAGGCATGTCTGTTTAGTACTGCGGTTCGATGACCTCTGCAAACGCATAGTAATGCAAAAAGATTATTCTATTCTTTATTGTAAGTATTTGCTATAGATCTTCTGTTCACAAGAACTCCACATGTTGCTCTTATTAGTACTATTAGTAGTATGTTGCATGACCATAAAACCCTTCCTGCACTGTCCTTTTGTATGGCAGAATAGCTTTAGTGATAGAGAGCAGATTTACTCTTTGCTGTTGGAACTTTGTCACATTGTCACATAGATCCGTAAAAAGCAACTCCAAAGCAACATCAGAGATGCCATTAGGAAGAAAAAAAGGAAGGAACCAAACTCAAAAAGTAAAAACATCATCTTCAGATAGTCGGAATATAAATAATTACAGCATGCTAGAAGCTGTAGGAAGCATGCTAGAAGGTTATTAGTATTGAATTTGTTAAAAGGATGCTTGATGTGCAGCGGATTATCAATATAAATTCCAGGATGACTGAAAGACAGGGGTTCATGATTACAGCAGCAGCTCTCTGATATTTTACAGTATCTCCAAAGAGATATCACATCCAAAGTGCCACAGCAGCAGCTGTTTGTCAAGCTCATGCACAGGCACCGTGTCAGGCAGCAGGTACACTTCAATTTCTATTTCTATTCACCAGTAACATGAATGTGGTTACCGAGCAACCGTGCTGATTATAGCAAAGACTGACTGTGCTAACTAGGTACATTTCTGTGCTAACTAGAAATCCCTCATGGTCTCTGACAGCTCAGTGGAACATCCATCCAACTGTGTTTAGACTCTAAGAATGAAATTTACACCTTACAATTTAATTCACATTTGATGAATGACAATTCACCAAACTGTCATTGATAGCAAACTTTCACACTGGGCACAATTGCATCATACCACGCCCAGGAACTGCTCTCCACCACTGGCCAGCTTTCACATTATTTATACTGTATTGCTCCATACACAAGTACACTTGCACCGCAGTCACTGGATGCAGTGCCGGTCCAAAGCCCGGATGAAATGGAAGGGTTGCGTCAGGAAGGGCATCCGGCATAAAACCTGTGCCAAGTTGTGTGCAGATCGGATGGTCTGCAGTGGCGACGCCGCGACGGGAGCAGCCGAAGGACTAACAACAGCTCAAGTACACTAGCGTTTTTATACTCTTCTGAACAGCAGAAGGCAGTAAACGCCTAAATGGATCCGAGCCTTGAATAAACACAGAAGAGAAGAGAAGAGAAGACGACTAAAAGGAGGCAAATTTTACACAATGCCTAACATACAGTATTGAAATTAGGCATAGTACAAAGGTTGTCTCCTATAACTGTTAACAGCAACCACATTACTCCAACATACCAGACTTTGGGCTCAAGTATACTTAGATCCGAGGCTGGGCCTGTACTGAAAAAGCAATCTGGATTATACAGTGCAAGCCTATCTTAAATTGGAGAAGGAATTCACTGTGGACCACCAGTGTGTTACCCTGTAAGAAGAGGAGATCTGTCTTTCCATCATTTTGTATAAGTGCATTAAGTATGTTATCCTAGGCTATTAGTGCAGATGAATTCTAGGGCTTTGGAGGGGATTTGTTTCCTGTAGGTTTGAGTCTCGCTGTGTGGCTCGAGGTGTTTCAAATTAGTCCTTACGTTGATCACCTCTAATGAAGAAATTACTTCCTGTTATACATTTAAGCCAAGGCAGTACTGGTAAATATAGTATTTTTTTAAACAATTCTCTCAGTTATGTTTTTTCTTTATGTTTCCACCCCACAAACCTGAGTCTACTGATTGATTCCTAGAAAGTACAATCCATCTGTTGAAGAACTTCTTCTTCAGGACAAATGAAGAATGTGTGTTTCTATAGTATATGTGCTCCAATTTCCATAAATTTTCTTGTGTTCATGGTAATATTTTGCTTTTGTTGTTGTTGATAAAACTTCTAATTCAACTATGCTCATTTTGAAACTTTTAACCAGGGTTCTTGAGAAATGAAGCAGAATGTAGGCCAGTTATTCTTCTGAACAGCTGAAGGTCAAGGACTTTGCTTGGAGGCCCAGTAGAGAAATAAGTATATACTCATTCTATTAGTGTCAGAAAGGAATTTGTGACTCTAACTGAGAAATAACCCTGTGTAATAGCTTCCGTATAGCTTGTGGGAATTAGGCAGTCATCCGTGCAGCAATATAAAATTAATTATTCAGAATGGTCTGCCGCATACTTCCAGCTAAATTGAAAATCTGGCAGAGGCACGATCTTAAAATGTTTTTTTAATAGTAATAATAATAATAATAGTAATAATAATAATAATAGAGAGTGGGCAGTATTAATCAGATTTTCTTTGGAGTAGGCAAGATGGGCCAAATTTCTTCCAGAGCTGATGGAATCGGTCAGAATTTCTTCAGGAGCAGACAGGATTGGTCAGAATTACAAGTGGAGAGATTGGTAATAATGCCTTTAATAATGACAACTTATGTAATACTTATTAAAAACAGCCTAATGTGTCAGAACCAGATGCAATAAAGAAAAACATACAGAAACATTAACTTCTTATTTAATGAAGTTTAATAGAACAAAAACTTTGCAAAGAAAGTGAACTTCTGAACTCAGTACAACTGAAGGCAACCATAAAAACAGCTTTTTTTTAATAGCTTAAATAAGTCAAAGAGCACAGCACCTGTTGTGCCTGACAGTAACCTCACTGAGAACCGAACCCCAACCGGCTGATTCCTTCTGCTCCTCGGCCCTCAGAGACTCCTGATCTCCTGCTACTCTGGCTCTTAGGGATTATAATGGATGAGTTCCAACATTCATAAGTAGAGCAACATCTTTCAGTGACAAAACGTGGATAGATTAATGGCCTGGCATGGCATGGTTGGGTGTGGAAATTCTGCATAATCTATTCAGGTGATAAACTGACTTGACAGCAAATTACATATTTATATTTTATTTAAGTCATTTATCATTATCTGTGAGACCCTGCATGTATTTAGAAGTCTTTTCCCCACCACTTTTAGTGTGTTTGGACATTTCATTTTATTTATTTGTTGTCTGGGAAATGCCAATGAATTTATGGGGCTTACTTCAGAAGTTTATTGCTCTTTATATGTTGGGGCTTATATACTTGGTTACCCTTAATTAATCTTTGAAGCTTTTTTTTTTTATCAAAGTCAGGAACTACAGCTTTGGAAAGATATGTAGACCAGTTTCTGGACTCTCTCTGGAAAAAGTAAAAAGGAGTTGAAACTACAGCATAAGGAACCAACTTATGTCTGTGTAATCTTTCCAATGTAGAAATAGTGCTTGTTTCTGATCCATCTCTAGAAGAACTAAAAGGAGCTGGACTTGCATCCTTGGTACTGAAATCATCTCTGGAAGAGGAAATTAAACAAACAGGAACTACAGACTAAGGACCAAAATCAGACTTTCTTCTTGGCCATCCGTTATAGAAGCACTAAAAGGAACAAGCCTAGCAAAAAAAGAAAAAAAAAATGGATCTAATTATGCAAATACTTAAGGAGCTGTAATTGCATAATTACTGCAGTGATTATTAAGTTTCAGCTACAACAATTCTTTTAACTCTAACTGATGCAGTAAGCCACTTTGCATTTCTTAAACAACCACAACAGAAGCCGTATCCTGAGGTTGTTGAAAAGATTTCAGGAGAGTCGAATTTTTGGCCAAAGAAAACAACTAAGGAGATTGATGAAACTACTACAGTTGGGTTAAGAACTATCCAGTGTGTGTTTAAAACTGGAATCATAGTACTAAACCATCAAAGTTATGGATGAAGTGTGACTAGAGAAAAACGAATGAGGGAGATCAGAGATCACTTAAACATTTGGTGAACCTGCATCATAAAAACAGACAGTAGAAGTAAGTACATTGCCACACACACACACACGCACACATACACACACACACACACACACACACACAATGTGATGAGAACTAACAAGATTGGGATTTAACAGCTGGGCCCACAATAAAACCATGTGACCATAATACTTGGACTTAGCAATAAAAAGGCCACTGTACAAGCTTCTGGAGACAGTTTTATGATCTGGGGTTGCTACAGTTGCTCAGGTTTAGGCTCAGCAACATTATCTATACAGATAATAAAACTGTAAAGTTGGCATGTCTGTACATTGAGGATATTTGTGAAAAAATAATTTGAGGGGGATGCAAAATGAGTAATAGAACACATCAAGATGTTTTTGGAGATTTTGTCTGTCTGTTTGTCTGTTTATTTGTCCATGCATCACATAAAAACTACTGAATTAATTTTAATGGGGTTCTTACAGGTGTATGTGGCCGAGCTTGAGGTAACATACAGGCTTTATTGCATTGCAATCGGACCCTGGGGAAGAGAAGATATGCTACTTTGAAATTTAAATGGAAAACGCCCTTGTGTCATAAAAAAAAAAATCAACCTTGAAAAAAATCATTAGTTTATCTCAAAATTTACCAGATGTACATTTTTAGCACTGTACATTTTTAATACACTCTTTTGAGTGCAATTGAAATCTACCTAATAAATGTGATCAAACGCCTTCATTCCGTGCATTTCGCGGTAACAAATAAAATGTTTTAGTTCATTCCAAAATTCAACAGATAGCGCTGAACATTTTTTAAATGTAAATTTTTTAATGTGTGCAATTAAATTCTACGCGAATGATGTTGTGGGCACATTTAGTGTGGCAATAAAATGAAGTTAGCTGACAACCTGAATGTACTGAATGGTTATCATATCTGGGGAGTTTTTCTTCCTTGATGACACGGCCGTATTCCAGGACACAGACGGTAAAAGAGTGATTTCGGGAGCATGTGCTATCTATCTATCTATCTATCTATCTATCTATCTATCTATCTATCTATCTATCTATCCATCCATCCATCCATCCATCCATCCATCCATCCATCCATCCATCCATCCATCCATCCATCCATCCATCCATCCATCAAACTGCCCATCTATCTCTATTCTTTTAACCAATTATCAGAGCCAGTTGCTCAGTTCCTCTAAAGCAATCTCTCGCATTACTCATCTCTTTGGAGCACTTTTGTCACAGAGCTCAGATCAATACACGAGCTTTCAGACAGTGTGGGCCCACTCTTGAGTCATTTGGCGATATATGTACACTTGTGATTTCTTATAGCTGGCATGTTAACATTTCTATGATTATTTAATATTTTCATCTGTGGACTGGTGACGAAGCAAGAAACCATACAGTATCCACTGCAAAACAAAGAAAAAAAAGAGCCAAGGCACTCTCCGTACTTCTGAAAAGTGCAATTATTAAATTGTATCCCACTTCAGTTCTCAAATGAAAGCCGCATAATTTGTGCTTTATGCATCTCTGACAATTTCCCATGACAAAGCCGCCCATTCATGCCTCATTCTTATCTGTTCACACATGATAGAATGGGGTACGCTATGGATGCAATGATACACTACTATGTACTGTATCTTTGATTAAGATTTATTATTAGTATTTTTGTGAAGCAGAATGACAACCAAATATGCAAATGTCAACACTTTTGGCATGAACACCATAGGTGCAGATGTTTTTCTAACAACCATGATACAAAAGAGGTAGTAATCGAAATATAAATAATGCATCCATTAATTTGGCTCATGCTTTCTGGTTGTGTGAAGGAAAAGACAAGATGATAATTTTGAATCTGAGATGAGACGTCAAGAGGGTACAATATCTACGAAAATAAATATCAAGAGTCAAGCAGCATACAATAGCCATGAAAACAACAAATAATATATCAATCCAGGGTCAGATCTGCTCGAGAACATAAACTGGTTTCTGATACAATTTGAACATGAAGATTATCATCTTTTTTTGACCAGGGCAAACATCAGGTGGCTGAATGAACATTTCCCAGCCAAGCCGTCTCTCATTATTCCACTATTCTCCTTCCTCGAGGCATGATGGCTGATGACTTGAATCATGTGTGATTGAGCAGGGAATTCTTAGCTGTACAGAGAAATCACTCATCTGTGCAGCGAAAGGCGACTCCAGGACCGGGAATCCCGCCAAATAAGCCTGGCCCCTTCACAAGACCTTGATGAGCTGGTGCAAAGTTAATGTTAATACTGGTGATTCCTGAATATATGGTATGTCCAAGTACAAAAAGGTTTGTTTGTCCACATTAAATCACCTTGGGGCAAATGGAAATTCTTATTTATTTATCCACTGAGATATCCTTGACATAAAGCAGATACACCATTACATCCTAATCATAAAGCAATTAAATACGGTAAATACGGTTCCTCTGGATAGCTACAGGTCCAGGCTTCCAGTAGAGGATCTACTTAATACCCTTTCTGTAAGCTAGAACATCAGGTTCTACTAATGACCCAGTAAAGGACAAACTGCTTTTATGCCTACTACTGTATAAATGTTATAAATGGCCCAGTTTGACAATCCATTCCTCCACCACTTACTGTAAAGCAATTATACTTGCATGCCTATTGTATAAATGTGAATATTTCAACCAAAGCCCTTGAATCAGCAATGAATCAGTCATCTACAATTAGTAATTTATAACTGGCCATTTAAAGAATACCTTTTGGAGTTCAATAACAGGAAAAAATAGGGTACGCACCAGGATTTGCACAAAAAAAACAATACCCTCATTACAGAGGGGATAAAATGTGTCCGAACTGCACTGGAAAAGGGTTTTTCAGATGTTACTTTGGAGGAGCCTGTAAAGTTTCTTGTTCCTCATATTTTCCAGTGTTTTCCAAACATTCTGAGAATGCGTTCTTGCTTCATAGAAAAATAAATAAAGTTATATATAAAAATCTCCCATTTTTGTAATTCCTCTTTACGGAATACATAAACTATCGCTCATAAGTTTGGGATCACTTGCAAATTTGTTTGTTTTTGTTTAGTGATTTACTTTCTGCATTCTATAACAATACTGGAGATTTAAAAACTATATTATAAGTACAGTATTATCAGGTGCATTTGCAAAACCCATCGGTCAACATGATGAAACCTTCTCTCATAAAACAAGACCAAAACTTACCTCTCTGCTGCAGAGGAGAAGTTCATTTAAAGTTACCAGCTTCAGAAATCACTAATTAACAAAGAGCACCTCAGATTAGAGCCGTTATGAAGGATTTACAGAGCAAAAGTAGCAGAAATTTTTTAGCGCATACCTTTGAGCGGTAGTGTATATCTAGCGTTAAATTACATTTCAGTGTCATAACTGCAACATAATGTACATAAAGTATTTATGACCTGTTTGTAACATTCATACAGATATCAGAATGTTCTTGTAATATTTTCTGCATAAACAAATATCAGATCTCAAAAAAAAAATTCATTTAGTTTTAGCTATTACTAATGTGTCTGCCTTGCGAAATACTGCATTGTATATTGTTGTTACTGCACAGTAAAGTTTTTTATTCTTCACATATCCCAATTTATTTTTGGGGGGACAGAGCACAGCGTCAGACAGGGTTAAGGGCCTTACCCAAAATGGCCAACAGCGGCAACCTAGCAGAGCTAGGACTTGAACCAGCGACCTTCCGATCAGTAACTTGAAGCCTTATCACACTGAGCACCCACCAGGCCATTGATAGACTGAACTGGAATAAAATGAAATAAAACTGAATAACACTTCAAATTTCTACAGTGTGAATGCCATAGAGGTAGTGTTTGGGGAAAAAACAAATGGTGATTTGTGTTAGTGTTGAACAACCTTTAACTCTACTGAGTGCCTGAGTGATGAATGTACAGAAGCAATGTCCGGTCCTGCTAGTTTGGCTAATATTCAACTAGAAACTAACACGCTGTGCAACCGTAATTCAAGCAGATTAGGTTTAGACCTCTTTTGGTTAGCATTAAAGGAATTGGTCAATATTACAGCATTTTAGCCAATGCAGATACAGAAAACAAGCCATAAAGTAAAACATACTGTATAAGAATATATACAAGTTTAACATATTGGATTATTATTATTTTTATTCAATATAAATGCAAATTAAATGTAAAGAATGAAAAATGAAGTATTCTATTTAAAATGACTATGGTAATCCACTGCATTATAAACATACAGTAGGTACAGAAAGTATTCAGACCCCCTTAGATTTTTCACTTCTTTATATTGCAGCCATTTGCTATCTGCCATTTGCTAAATCATTTAAATTCATTCTTTTTCCTCATTAATGTACACACAGCACCCCATATTAACAGAAAAACACAATTATTGACATTTTTGCAGATTTATTGAAAAAGAAAAAAACTGAAATATCACATGAAGTATTCAGACCCTTTGCTGTGACACTCATATATTTAACTCAGGTGCTGTCCATTTCTTCTGATCATCCATGAGATGTTTCTTCACCTTCATTTGAGTCCAGCTGTCTTTGATTATACTGATTGGACTTGATTAGGAAAGCCACACACATGTCTATATAAGACCTCACAGCTCACAAGGAATGTCAGAGCAAATGAGAATCATGAGGTCAAAGGAACTGCCTGAAGAGCTCAGAGACAGAATTGTGGCAAGGCACAGATCTGGCCAAGGTTACAAAAAAATTTCTGCTGCACTTAAGGTTCCTAAGAGCACAGTGGCCTCCATAATCCTTAAATGGAAGACGTTTGGGATGACCAGAACCCTTTGTAGATCAAACTGAGCTATCGAGGGAGAAGAGCCTTGGTAAGAGAGGTAAAGAAGAACCCAAAGATCACTGTGGTTGAGCTCCAGAGATGCAGTCAGGAGATGAGAGAAAGTTGTAAAAAGTTTCCAGCCAGTAGGGGCTTTATGGCAGCGTGGAAGCCTCTCCTCAGTGCAAGACACATTAAAAAACACCTGAATGACTCCAAGATGTAAGAAATAAGATTCTCCGGTCTGATGAGACCAAGATAGAACTTTTTGGCCTTAATTCTAAGCGGTATGTGTGAAGAAAACCAGGCACTGCCCATCACCTGTCCAATACAGCCCCAACAGTGAAGCATGGTGGTGGCAGCATCATGCTGTGGGGGTGTTTTTCTTAAATGATTTTAGCAGTTGCCTGCAATATAACAAAGAGTAAAATTTAAGGTGGGACTTTCGTACCCACTGTATATATAAAGAGAGAGAGAGAGAGAGAGAGAGAGATAAATAATATACTCTTTTTAGCTCATCATTTTTCCCAATAATTTTTTGTATCGTAACTGTCTATCTATAATTGCAACTATTGAAAATTAAATCTATCTATCTATCTATCTATCTATCTATCTATCTATCTATCTACTGTATCTATCTACTGTATCTATCTATCCATCTATCTAAATCATGCACAAAAAAAAATAACTTTGTTGGTCCCTTTTTATCTCCCATATCTGTCTACCTTTCAATGAGCAGGATTAAAGGTAGTGGACATTAATTTTAATATTGTGTGCAGCGTCAGCAAGCTCACACACTTAAACAGCACTGCTGGGGCTCACATCCTTGCCTATATGATGACAGAGTACAGAAGCACCGAGTGAGTTTGTTTTTGTGCGCATTGCTGGCTACACTCAAGCAAAAGCCATCTAATAACCCTTAGAGACTCGCTGTTGTCCCATAAAAGCAGCGCGTTGTGATATTTGCTGCCGTTGGCGCTGATTAGGTGGCAAGTAGTAAAGAGCTCCCGAGGACATTTTCCACAGGTCACCCTCCATATCTCTCTCTTTCTGTGTTCTCTCTGTCTTTCCTTATGCTTTTGAGTCCTATTTGAAGCACTCACATCACCCATGTTTCACTCGCTGGAACTCTTAAAACACTCCAGTGTTCCATAAACAAGAAGAAACACATCAGCGATCTGCATAATATACAGCTGTATTACAGAGGGCACCAGATCTCAGCGATAAACACACGTTTGTTCCCCGAGACTGGATTTTTGTTTGCTCCTGCTTGGAAATGCCATATTATTTCTGAGCGCATGGTTGACGCTAGGGTCATACAAATCCATCATCAAGTTCTGTTTTTAGATGTGCTGTTGGGAGAAAAACACAGCATATGTTTAGTGTTTCAAAATTTATTCAGAAATGACTCAAATTATAACTTGAACAATGTGAGCAAACTTTGTTTCCTTTTCTTTTCACATTTTGTAACATTTGATTGATATCAGAGTGAGTTTGCATGTTCTCCCCATGGTTGGTGGTTATTACCACAGCATTTCACCTGTGCTTTTTTTGGCAGGCGTGAACTCACCTGCCATGAAAAATGTTCCTGTGCTGGGATCATAAGAAAATGTTTCTTTAAAAAAAATTATAAGGAGTCTCCAGTGTCAGCGTTTTTTGTAGAGTCCTAAAATCATAAATCTGTAATTTTAAAAGAAAATATTTAAGACAGTTGATTTTCTGCTTGGTGGTTTCATTGGAACATGACAAGCTGCATTTTTTTTTATTTTTTTTTTTAAATCATATTGTCAAGACATATAACATGTCTGGTCTGGGGTAGCTCAGTGTTTAAAGCATTGCACATCCCTTTGGGAGGTCCCAGGTTCAAACTCCATGGCCATCAAGTTGTTCCTGTTGCACAAGGCCCTTGAACCCTCAAAGGTATAAGGAGATAATAAAAAATGTAAATTGCTCTGGATAAGGGTGTGTGCCAAATAGTGTAAATAATGTTCCAAAAGTTATCACTTCTTGAACTATTTTTTTCATCTCATCACTTGTGCTCAGAACGACATTCCATGAATATAAAAGCTTATCCGTTTTTATTTTATTTAATTTCATTACAAAACCCTTTATATAATGGATCTGGAGCATATACTGTATACAGAGACATAGTTTGCTCTACTGATCCGAGTCATTTCAAACAAACCTTGATTCACTTTGGATTCTTGTAAAGTGATATTGACAAGAAGGTGACCCTTTAGTGTTGCGTTTTTCCTTTGACCTTCCGTACACTGATATATTTCATTACCTCATTTATCTGAGTGCTGCTTCTTACTTATTCGTTCTCTAGCTGAGTTCTCATGATCTTCGTATTTCCTTCTCTCTTTGTTTGTCTAGTAACCATGTGTCCTTGTCAAGCTGGGCAAATGTGGCTCATCTGACTTTTTTTCTCTGTCTCTTTGTGTGTTCCGAGTGGCATGTTTTTATGAAGTGTCCTTTTCAAACATGTGGTGTGTAATGGAGGGCCATTATTTGATGCTTTTCATTATGAACAAGTGTTTTCCCTAAGGAATTCTCTCTCTCTCTCTCTCTCTCTCTCTCTCTCTCTCTCATAGTTTCAACTGGTCTTCACATTCTCAGACCTGCAGTAAAGACTCCATTAGGCAGAGGGACTCAAGCATGTGTTTAAGCGTGTGTACTCTTTCTACTTTCTACTCTATTTGTGGTACGTATATTTGAGACATGGCTCAGCTAATACCTATTTTAAGGTCACCTCAGGCACTCGAGAAACATGTGAGACGTGAAATTGCACACAAACATTCAACAACCACATAAAAAAAAAATACAAGAAGTTTCCATAAAGTATCTTTAAGAGTTCTGTAGTATGTTCTTTCTATACAGCGTAGAAACCTACAACAAAGGGTTCTTCTATAAGGCAGTATTACTGCAACAGCATACATAGGTTTTAATATTAATATTATTATTAGTTATTTTTTCTTTTCTTTATCAAGCATGCTTTTAGCATGTTTTAGTTAATACAACTGCACAATTCAAGTTGGCTGTATATGTTAAAGTAAATAAAAGAATAAATAAATAAATAAATAAAAAACTAAGGTTCTTGGAAAAGTCACAGTTGTCCTTGATGCAGAAGCAAATTAAGAGCAAAAAAATTAGCATTCATCTACTGAAAGGATAAAAAAAACACAGACACTGATTCATCTCAAACCTCAACAAGCCTCGCTAGCGAGCAGTTGGAAATGGCATTTAATAAAAACTCTGTCTGATCCAGTCGTTACAAACACAGCCAACGCTGATCAAATCTCTGACCATGTTCTGCTCTGAAATACAGTTTCTGATAGCACTAACAAAAAAAAAAAACACACACACACACAAAGATAAAATGAAATTCCTAAGTCCACAACGACGTATTGTAAGAATTTCATTTTCTGTCCCATCTTCCACTATAAAAACACATTTCATCCTCGTTTCATCTACAGCAAATCTGTCATCGCCGTGTTTTCTCTAACACTGGGTCTGTCACTTAGCCTGACATTTCTTTGCTGAATGCAAATTTCCCTTCCTTCAGAAACTGACACAAACACAAATCTATCGTGAAACTGTAGGGTGTTTAAAAAAAAAGGTCACATGGTGTCGTTAACAGCCTTCCACTGAAATCCTCTCACTCATGGGTAAACAAGAAAAAATAGCAAATTAAAAAAGAAAAAAAATGACCCAATTCAACTCTTCCTATAAGATACATAGAAAAAAAACAAATAATTATCTAACCTGCATTATAATCCTTTTTTAGGTCAACTTTATCCATGGATGAGGAGCTATCTGAGTGCCAACTCCATCCTATGGATGTTTGTTCTGCAATGAAGAGCATTTGGATTAATTTACCCATTATTCTGAAATATGTATATTGTGAACTAACCTTGATTTCAATTACAGCTTTCATACGTTTTGGTTCTCCACCAGTTTTTCGCATTGCTGTTGGGTTTATACCACTCTTTTTGCGAAAAAGCTAACAACTGAGCTATGCTTGATGGTTTGTGACCCTCCATTTTCCTCTTAATGACATTCCAGAAGTTTTTTGGAGTAAATTGCCATGGTCTCTTTGGCATGCGATACGAGCTACAGAAAGCAACAATACAGAGTGCCTAACTTCAATAAAGAAGCAAAAAAACATTAACGTTAAAATACTAACACTTACAGCTTTAGAATCTACATCTAAGCTTTAGCACTTTCGCAAATCCAGCTTTGAATAATTTTTCATTAAGATAACTAACTAACTAGGTTTCAGTAGAGCTGTGGGGACATTTTCACTGTTAATATATAAAAGCTGCTGTTGCTCAGCAAAAATATCAATTCTGACTCCTGGGGACGCGGGCACGGTGGCTTAGTGTTCATCACTGTTGTCTCGCACCTTGAGGATTCGGGGTCTGTATGCATGGAGTTTGCATGTTCTCCCCGTGCCTGGTCGGTTTCCTCTGAAAATTAGACTAAGTGGCATTCCCAAATTGCCTGTAGTGTGTGATTGAGCGTATGAATGTGTTTGTTCCTTGTGATAGATTGGCACCGTGTCCAGGGTGTACTCCGCCTTGTGCCGTAAGTCTTCTGGAAAAGGCTGCAGGCTCCCCATAACCCTGTATACAGGATAAAGCGGTATAGACAATTGAGTGAGTGAGTGAGGTACTACTGGCTGGAGATTACTCCTGGCTTGTAAGGTGGGTCTTACAAACGTTTTTGCTCAGGGAACTTTGTAAACATCGCAATTAAAAGGTTAATCTAAAGAGCGGAATAAAACAAACAAGCAAAAAATAAATAAAAATTGAAATGCGAGAAAAAATATTCAGAATTTGTGCTTACACAAACTATAGAGACCCAAGTGCAATATCTGTAGAATGCATCATATTGCTTTGCACCTCATGGCATAAGATAGTATCACATAAGCAAAAAAAAAAAAAAAATGTAAATAAATAAATAATAATAATAATAATAATAATAATAATAATATGAATTGCTTTCTGCATTCAGAGTCAATTCACTTTGTCACTGTAGAGTTTGGAAAAGGACTGAGACAGCCAATGGGAAAACACATGAAGGTTCCATTCAGACAGACTAAACGATGTGTATAATAAAAGTAGCCGAAGCCAGTCAAGGATTCCTACAGTGAAGCTGAAGCCCTGCATAATATTATGCTCAGCCTGAGGCATGTTCTGTCATTTCTAATGTTTGGCCTTGTCCGTTCATTTTGTTTGCATTTTTTTTATCTTTGCTTCTCGGTGACCTTGGGTTTTGCACTTTGCCTCTCATTTCTGTACGTGTTCAAGTTTCGTTCCGTCTCAATAACATTGCAATTACACCTTTTTTTTTTTTTTTTCAATTAATCCATTTCTTAGCGTTGGGTAATTGCTTTGGTGTCCACTTGTTGGCGAACAAAATTGAGCAACTCATCTTTTACCTCATTTCATATTTCTCATCTGCGCATCCCAGACGATGGCTTTGAGCATTGGCTGTCTGTGACTTTGGCTCTGCCTGTCATTTTTTTCTTGTCTTTCCCTTTCTTTACGTTTGCACTGTGTTTATCACTGGTAATGTTTGACTCATTAAAGCAAACACCAACTCTCAGCACTCTCATACTAGGGAAAAACAAAGAGAGTCTTTTACTTTATATACACAATGTAAATAGTGTAAAGAATTATATAGTGTATATAATTATATAGGCCTATAATGCCTTTACAATTTATATAAGTGCCATTCTTCTGAATTTAAACTTTTTTAAATATTTTTTTTTCTGCACTTAATCTAAGAAAGGTTAACTGAAATATTTAAAAAGGTGACAGGCTATTATATTTCATTTGTGTAGATTGTATTTTTGCTTAAAATTACTAGGTTGTCACTCTGAAATTAATCAAATAGTTGAGATTTTTTAATTTTTTTTGCATAAAACACAAGATGAAGCTAATTGACTAAAACTACTGGAAACTCAACACATTGCTGGAAATAACATTAGAATGCTTAGCTTTTATCCGGAGTGCAGTCTGGGCATTGTCAAGTTATTTGGTGACCTTTAAATGCACTTAGAAGTGAAGAGCGCGTGTGTGAACATTTGCACAAAGTGTTTCTGTGACTGGCTCCAGTTCCAGTTCAACTCCAGCCAGGATAGCGTTTACTGAAGATTTTTTTGCTTTAAAGGAAGGAAGCTTTATTGTTGACATTTATTCTTATCTATCCTTGAATTCATAATTTTCAAAAGTCAGAGGGGAAAAACAAACTTTTGTCTTATTGAGATTATAGTATTAAGTTCAATGTCGGTCGGTCATGAATTTATTACTTGCTCACGGTGCAGCTTTTCTTGTTTTTTCATTGTGGTTGGTGTATGGGTCTCAGCTGGTAATAAATTACACTCCAGAGCATTTAGAAAGAAACTTGAGGAAGGATTTTCATATCTCCCTATATTCATTTTCCGAGAACAAATACACACTTTTCCCATGATGGATGCTCACTGAAGGTTTATTATTTGAGGCCCACCTTGTTTTCTCTTTGTAATTATGTAATTAGATATTTTTATGCTTCTTTTGTTGTTCTAACCAAGATGGATATTTACACAGTTTTGATCATGGGCATGAAGTCCACTTGCTGTATGACATATGAGGAATAAAGAACAGAGATTACATAGGAGTAATGACCCTTGCATTTAAGTGAAACCAGATGAGCTACTGCATTTTTCCTAACTCACCCCATTCCTTATTTCTTCCTGTCCAGTGTGTGTGTGTGTGTGTGTGTTCTCTCTAAAATATGAATCGTATTATCATCTGGTGTCTAGTTCATCACAATGACATAGTTTGGAATGTTAATCTGTTATATTTATAATTGCACTGTATTTATAATATAATGTCCTCGATTGTTTTCCTGTTCTGGTCAAAATCACCCTTTTTAAATACATTTTAAACCCATATACAGTAGCAGTAAGGTGTATAAAGGGAGGCCTGGGTTATTAAGACACTTAATGAACTCCAGAAAGCTTTAACATAATTACAGGTTATTAATATACAGGTGTGAAGTGGTACGGTGGCTTAGTGGTTAGCACTGTCGCCTTGCACCTCCAGGTTCTTGGGTGCGTGTGTGTACTTTATGTGTGTGTGCCCTATGATGGATTGGCACATGGATAGGCTGCAAGCCCCCACGACCCTGTACACAGGATGAAACGGTATAGACGATGAGTTAGTGAATGAGTGAGAAGGTGTGATGTGTCTTGATGTGACGCAGAATTACTGTTATCCAGATTTAACTGAGGATATTTTCTTCATTACTGCACATACGTACATATTTCACATTTCTGCACTTTGCTTGAGTAATTTTACACTTACAATGGTCAAAGGACAGGTCATATCTGTACTTTTACTAGTCTACATATATGCATAGCAGTTGGTTGGTAGGTGGTACCATAGGTGGTATTTAAAGAAGGAATTTTGTCATCTCCTGACTACTATGCGCAGCTATGTGACTTCTCTTAAGAGAGATTTTTTAACTATGAAATAGCCTACAGTGAGTTAATATAAGTCCTGTACTTTTGATATTTAAGTAAATTTGAAGGTGAGTACTTTTGTACTTTTACTCAGGTACACAAGTAAACGGAGGGCGTCTACTTTTAGTAATATTTGCTCTAGTACTAAAAGTAAGTACAGGATTTGTATACTTCTGCTGTTATTACAGCAACTTATCAGAGATTACAAGTTTTTTATTTACTTTTTATTCATTTTTTTCTTTTTATTCATGATGTTATCCAATTCTGCGGTTATCCCAAAAAATGATCAGTGATTACAAGTTTTATTTACTTTTTAACATATACTGTTATGGAATGTCCACAGAACAGTTGTTCACAAGAGACAGTTCACCCGGTCTCATGTCTCTCTCTCTTGTGTTTCCAAGAAGCACAAACTTTCAAAACCTCAATAGCACTAATACTCAAGAGTCCTTCCAAAAATGCAAAATAAACCATGCCTTACAAAGAGCTTCAACATTTCAACAATTATATACTTATACATAAAAGAATTATACATATAAATCTCTGTTGTACATGTCCCTTTGTAACATGAATTATGTGTTAAAATGAGTGCATTAATATAAACTTGTGATTTGTCTTGCTGCTAAAACCACTAGTCATAGCTGCTGTTATACAGAATTAATCACCACGTTCTGACCAACACACCATGTGTCTTCTGCTGTCTGGTTCACCAGTCAGGGTTTGGTTTGCATTTGCACCCTCGGTTTTTAGCTGATGGTGGTTTGTGGTTCTGTGTTAACTCTGTCAGTGTGAATAAGACTCCAGAACACACACTTTATCCTCCTGGGGTGGTAGACACCAGATCTCGTTAGATGAATATGTCCAGTGCAATCACTTCATACGTGCCAAGAGAGATAATGCTACCTCCAGCAGGGCAAAAGTCTAAATCCAGGAGTACACCTGTTTTCATTTCACCAGCAACTGGAAGCTCATGCAGTTTTTAAAAATTTTAATACACCTCACTGTTTTAGAAGTAGTTTGAGGTATACAGGATGTTTACACAAGTGTATTTACAGTATATGCATGTATGTGCACGATAGTGGAATACGTTTCTCCATGTTCTAATTTCCTGCCAGTAACTAACTAAGAAAACACAATTGAAGCATGAATTTTGTATATTGTTTATTAAAACTGACCAACATATTATTAATATTAAATTGCATATTTACATATTGCCACAAACACAACTGCGGGCTGATTTATCCATTGTGACAAAACTGTGGGAGGTGAAGTTGTAGTGCTTTGCAAAATCACAAAAAAAATTTATAAAAAAAAGAAAGAAAGAAATAATTAGAGAATATTTTGCCATTTATGCTTTTTGTTACCCTCATGACTCAAAGTGTGAACAAAATATCCTTTATGGGTTTGCATCGCTTTATTTGGGGGGAAAAACTACAAATGCAATTATCTCATTTTGCTGGAAAACAGTTTGTATTAACATCTCTGATAATGACATGGGCAGCATTGAGGCTTAATGATTAGCGGTCACCTTGCTCTGCTATCACCTGAATCTCTCCTACAGTCTGTGTGCATGGAGGTTGCTTGGTGGGTCTTTTTTAGTTAACATTAGCCAGCTAAACCCTTTTTTTATTATTAAAAATTTTTCTGTTTTGGAAGTTGTGGGAACTCTCTCAGGTTTGTGATGTTTTGTAATAAACAATGTTACTCCTGGAGAGTATACTTATTCAAGAGCTCATATTCAACTCTCTTTGCCATCAGGGGCAGATGGAAGCACTTACCCAAAATCCTACAGGCATAAGCAAGCAACCTCTGGCACAAATGAGCAAGAGTATTATCTTCAAGTATCATCCAGCCAAACCACTGTCTACTGCCAGTTGTGTCTTAGTGTGTGTATACAGGTGCCATATGATCTCATGTTGCTGATCTGTTGCTGTGCTATCAGAACTTGGACCAAACAGACACAAACAAAGTCATAACTTGTATTTATAAAGGACATTTGGAGTCCATGTGCCACTGATTATGTCTGAAATTGAATCGAATCAGGCTGAATTTTTATCAAACTGATTGTGACATCTGTGGGAAAGCATTGACCGCATGGTCAGAATAAAAATGGTTGATCTAGAAATTATGCAAGCAGGATGAACATCAGTGGAAAGGTCAGAGCATGTTCAGAAACATTTAAAAGAAGGAGACAAGTTCGCTGGTGTTACATGGGCCATTTGGAAAAGTGCATCTTCACCCATCAGAGATCGCTATCGCTTCACCTGACTTTACATTCAAATATAATCATTAAAATGCTTACAAATCACTCTTTTTTTGCATAAATTTGTGTAAAATCTTCATTTTCCATGATCAACAAGTAGTTTCATAATCTCAATTTACAGAAGGTCACAACCTTGTTACTCAAACCAATAAAATATAGATTAATTATATATTCATATATAACTGTACATACTTCTGACATTTTCTGAATGGTTCGCATGTTTTCTTAAAAAAAAGAAAAATAAGACTACTGTTAAGATTTACAGTAACAAAATGGCCCTTTAATTATTGAATCACATGTGCTGATTTATTTGCTAAAGTCCTTGCTTGCATAATGAGTCTGGATTATTAAACACACACACCCACACACACACACACACACACACACACACACACACACACAGAGTCAGAACTATACCATAAAGCACTAGATGGCAGTCTTGTTGCTCTCTCTCTCTCTCTCTCTCTCTCTCTCTCTCTCTCTCTTTCTCTCTCTCTCTTCATGTGTGTGTGGTTGTATTTTGCTTCATTGAATGACAAAAACAAAAAAGTGCCAATCACCTTCACTCTGAGTCACAGGTAATGACTTGGCACACGGGAAATTGCATGCACATGAATCACGAACGACCAATGAGACCCTTTCACTTAGGCTGAAAACACGACAAATCATCTTTGGTGGGCGTTTTTGGGAAAACTTTACCCCTTTTTAAAGACACTCCAAATAATTATAAATGAATCCCTAGGCATTTTCGATGCATGTATCCTTATACTGTATGTGAGGATATGCCAGTTTCTGAAATTGCTCTCTAGAACCAAATGATTTATATATAGATCATGATCCTGACATAAACTTGATTTGTTCTCTCTGTGTTTAGTCTGCTGATTCCGATTGATAATTTCTCAAAGTGCTAACAGGTTCTTTGCAAGCTCCTACGTAAGGATCACAATGCTCTAGGGATGCTGTTATAGGATAATAATAAACACTGGAGAAGAATGATGTATTGTAGTCAGACATGAAATAGAGTTACTGTGACTAACCAAAGTAGATTTTTTTCCCCCCAATAACAGAGTTGCTATGAAGGAGTTAAATGCATTCAAGGGATTTTTGGATAATGTTTAAGCCATAAAAAAGAATATTTACACTGAAAATTATACTAAAATGCTGTTTGTGCCACTGCCCAGAGCTATGTGGGATCCTAGAGTGTAACCTGTTTTATTTCCAAATCAACACGTTTCTGCATTTGGGAACCATGATGAATGTTACAATAAATGGGAAGGTTTTTTCATATTGTTTGAAATGTTTCTCCTGATCTTTAACCATATTTTTACAGAAGATAGCATTTGTTTCATTATTCCAATTTGCGCCAGTGATTCACTACAAAAACACAACCAGAGCATGAGTTTGCTGGTGCAGATGTAGTGTTGTGCGAAATCATACAACATTCACACTGATATAACTGAAACAATTTTAAGATTTTAAAATTTTCCATTTTTGTTTTTATCACACTTGGGACACCCCCCTCCAAAAAAAAATAAAACGTGAAAAAAACCTCTTTTTTCTTCATTTAGCTGTTTTTTGTTCAAATTGTCATTAATTGCCACTCTGTTTTACTGAAATAATTTTCTTATTTGCTCAAAGTTACAGTCGGTATTGTTGTCCCTTCTCCTTCCATAATAACTCCAGAAACTGTGTTTGAACTAAAGCCTTGATGGTTTGTCCTGCAGGATGTTGCATTGACCAAATCTATTGCTCTCCTGTTTTAAATGGCAAAGCTGGCAGTCTCTCCGGCTGACAATAAATCCTGGTGGACTTGTTGCCTTCAGTCCATGGTTACTATCACTGCACTTGAAATTGTACACACTGTGGCTACATGTAATCATTTTTCATTGCGGCACTTTTAGATAAGCCAGATAGATCCCGTCCTTCCTTTTGTTTGTTTAATGGCAGCCAAGTCATCAGTAGGTTGTCCATTCATGCTGTTATCTGCAATGTGTTTGACTTGAGCAAATAGAAACGAAAAAATTTGCAGATGTTTTTATTTTATTTTTTTATTTTTTTTTATCAGTGCTACATTACCAAAAATTATTAGTGTGCTTAAATCACTGATAATTAAACATAATTAAACTAGGTATTTTAAAGCACACTTGACAGCTGAGCGAATGGGATGTCCTTTGCTATATAGATCCTTATTGAACTAAACATTTAAAGGTTCTGCTCAACACACCTGCCCATAATAGTAGATATATGACCTCCCTTTTGACCTCCTTTTATCCCATACTATGATTGACAGTTTGAGCTTCACTCTGGCCATGATTGCGGTTCTGCAGGTTACATCATACCAAACACACACAGCTTGATCCACGACCTGTTAAACGAAGGCTGTGGACGTGCATATACGTAATAATTATATATGTCAGGGCACGCCGCTTAATAATGAAATGCAGACCATGGTGAGGCCTATTATAAATAGCTGTCAGTCATATTCATCCCTAAGGATACACACTACCCTGCACATTAGGGCAGATGAAGTGATGGAAACATCAATCTAGTTATGAGCAATAAACCACTGAGCTACTTTTTTTCTGGATGCCTTCTTGGAATGCTGTTAAATTTTTAATAAAATGGTACATCAGGCTGTATTAGTTATGCAACAGCTCATCGCCGCAGCCAATGCTCTGCAGCACAGCTTGGCTTCGGTTACAGGTAATTTCTAAATGGAAGGCTTATCCTGAATATCTTTGTGAGGGTAATGTTACGCAGTTTCCGATTTAGGCTGGGGCAAGGCGGTTGAAATTAAATCAGGGGACTCATTTTATGGCATCAGACACTGTGTTTTGGGCAGAAGTACTATTTGGGATCACCAATGTTCAGTTCCTTTTGTTCCTACTTCTAGCTTCTTCAAGCAAGCAGTTTTAGCTTTACACATTGTTCTTTTCATTACTCTGGTAGTGGTGGTCCTTTTCTGCTGATGAGCACCACAGAGAGGGATCAACAAATTGTGTACAGATAGTATAATGGCTACAATGTACTGACTATACACAAAATATTGAATACATATTTCATAAATATCACCTTAGGTCATCAAACTTAGTTGGGGTCCTCATCATACCCATTATCTACTGTAGCTACATACCTCCAAGATGTCTTGCTAACTTTCCCTTTGTAATTGATCGGCAAGAGTGTAGTAAAAATAGCATGTTAATGTACAGTATACCAATTATTATACAACAGTTAGTTCGACCGAGTAATCTTATTGGATTAGAGGAAATCCATGAGTGGTGATATAGAACACAACTGCACTGGAACTATCAATCCAACAATCATGAATTGCACATATTGCTATTGCACATACTGTATAACTATTGCGCATATAACTATTGCACATATAACTTGTGCAATATCTTTCCTTTTTTTCCCCTCACATGTGCAATATCTGTATATAGAATCATAAAATTATGTTTAGTGTGAAACTTTCCTTTCCTCCTGTAAATGACTTCAAGCCACTGTAACCATGTATAAGCAATTTCCCTCTGGGATTAATAAAGTTCTTTGAATCTTGAATCTTGAATTGAATACCAAGTATCCAACGCCATCATGGAAGAAAAATAGGTCAGTACAGCCAGCAGTCCTGGAAAGAGGGGAGAGCAGCTGCCTGCCAAAACCCACATTCAGACCCAGTCACCGAAGCATTTTCATCAAGAAAACACACCTACAACACGGTGTTTCCTTAGTAAATGCTAAAAAAAAGTTAGCCGATACTCTAACGCAGAAATAAATACTTTATTGGTAGTATCAGTGCTGACCTTCAGTACAATATCATCGCCTCTTGTGTGATCTTGCTTAATTATTAATAATAGTTTAACATCAGGCGGTGTGTTGTTTAGCACTGTCGCCTTGCACCTCCAGGGTCCGGGTTCAGGTTCTGTCTCTGTGTATGGAGTTTGCATGTTCTCCCCGTGCTTTGTGAGTTTCCTCTAGATACTCCGGTTTCCTCCCACAGTCCGAAGACCTGCGGATTAGGTTAATTGGCGTTCCCAAATTGCCCGTGGTGAGTAAATGAGTGTGTGAGTGAGTGTATGTTTGTGTGCCCTGCGATGGATTGGCACCCTGTCCACGTTGTACCCCGCCTTGTGCCCTAAATCTCCTGGGATAGGCTTACATGTTACTCAGAATCCTGAAAGCAAACTGTCCACCATACATACGTTCTTGTAGTAGAACAATTGCAGAAACAGCTTCACCTCTGACTGGTACAAAGCAACGACACTACTACAACGACTCCTTCCAAGAATAAATCTGTCAACAACGCTTTTCTGTCCCC
Organism: Heterobranchus longifilis; assembly: GCA_028570985.1. Classification (NCBI taxonomy): domain Eukaryota; kingdom Metazoa; phylum Chordata; class Actinopteri; order Siluriformes; family Clariidae; genus Heterobranchus; species Heterobranchus longifilis. The sequence continues at coordinate 2,377,976 of JAOVVB010000041.1, read as the reverse complement.
TTCCAGCTAAATGATTAGACTAAAGCTTCACCAGATGATGAATAACCTTGCGGCATTCATGCCCGGCAAGAGTGCCAGAACCCACGCAGTGTAAAAGCCAGAGGTGGTAGGATGAAAGTACGAGCTGTTCGGGAAAATGGGCTAGCGAGAAAAGCGAAAGAGAGTGCTTAAACTTGCTGTATGGATACGAGCATTAGAGGGAAATAAAAAAGGATTTTTACACATGTACACTGACTGCGATGACAATAGATCAAGACTCTTGAACTACAAACACTCTTCAGCGATCATACTCATCGCCAAATTTATTTTCCCTTTTGCAAAGCTCTGATCCAGTAAAGCAACGAGATGTGTTGAATGCATACAGTACAGCCGATGAGCTTAAAAGATTTAACTGTGGCAACAGTAGCCACCGCCTAAACACCTTAAGGTGAAAACTAGAAACATTTCTTCACAATGTGGGTATTGAGGTTTACACTCAACCCTCATTATAGACCAATTTAACCAGCTGCTAACACACTAATGTCAGTGGTGACAAGGCCAAACTCTAGGGCTTTCAAACACATTAAATCTAATGATGGTGGTTGGGCTACTTGCCACTTTAATGTTTAATGGATGGATTACCATCTGTAAGTTTCTCTGATGTAGTGCCTGGACTCTGTGAATATGTATTTTTATCACTCAACTGCTTTCTTTACTGTAGAAATGGATAGGTGTGGAAATAATAATAGCATGTCATACACATAAATAAATGGCATATGGTCTTCAGTCATGGTATTTTCCCTCTCTGTCTAGTTACTGTGAGGCTGTGCTCCCTGTAGCCAGGAGTGGAACTGGATGTGGCCTTCTTCTTCTTATCAAAGTTGCAAAGCCTCAAAGTTTTAACCTGTTTTGCACTTTGAGATGTGTTCCTGCTCACCCTGGTTGTAAAGAATGTCTATTTGAGTTTGTATTCCAAATTTATGAAAATAAATATCCAGCCATGAGTTTGCTAACGTTTTTAGAAATAAGATAATCATGAAAATTTCAACTGATTTTGGCCAGTTTGCTGAGACTTACACTAGAACTGAATTAGCATAATAGTTCTCCAAATCTGTTTTAAATGAGAGACTAAATAAGTAAAAGTTACTAATGGTTCAAGTTTTAACACACACACAAACACACACACACACTTTTATTAAACTTTCATGGCTTTTTTCTTTCTTTTTTAAGACACTCAAAAAAGAAAAGAAAAGAAAAGAAAAGAAACCCTGCACAGAACTGGGTTTTTGGAAATTATGGATATTGTCACTTTTTGTTTAATTGGGCAGCAATCAACCATATCCAGTTCCTGGTTTGGTATTTATTTTTGGGCTAAGTAAGGCCAGTCCCTATGTTCTGGTTTATATCATCCCAAATATGTTTGTTGAGATGAAATGTGACTTTAATTTGGCAGATCTTTGTAAGGTTGTTAATGAAAGATGGAAGTTGCATGTACAGGCTGGCAATGAAATGTACGACACTTATTTTCTATCTGGGATGTGAAAGGTATATTTGTTAGAAGATGCATGGAAAGTATTTTAAAAAAAGCACAAATGAGCAGGGTGTTAAAGATCTATCAACAACATGAAGTGGAGTTACTGTCACCTCCCCAGATTTTATTCTTTTTAATAACAGAATGTTCCAAGCTGTTTTGTCATAGCCAGGTGGCAATATTAAGCTTTTTTAAAGAGTGGTATGCTAATTTTTAAGAATGATAATGCTGTATATTTGATCTATTTCTCTACTTTAATGTTGTAGGAGTTAGTTCCTGTTATTACTTATGATGCAGAAGGTCAATATTTATTTACTCCCCATCTCCTGTCCTTTTTCTTGCCTGATTAGAAAATCAAATCAATCTCACACAGTTACAATTTTTCAATTTCAACATTCAAAAATTCAGCAGTAATATAGCCCTATAGCCCTGAACGTGAGTAATGATATTTATAATGTAAATGCATTAAAATAAAAGTTGTTCTGCATGTTTATTCAACCTTGCTCTATTTATTTATTCATTTATTAAAGTCAGGATATTCAAACAGCCAGGAACTAATTCACTGCTTTATGTTTTAAAAGAAGAAAATCAGTGGACCTTGAAAGAAATTATATCTTTTATATCAATCTGTTCTTTTGGTAATATGTCAGTTTAAAACTCCCAAAAAAGCAATTCCCTTCTTCCCTGTCTATTTCATTTAGTCCAAATTGGGGATAATAAAAGTATATTGTGTCCGTTATTAAGTAAAATCCCCAGGTCCCATTTACCTGTGATGGCTCTGTGCTTTTTGTTTCATTTCTATTATATGAACATGGAAATTATTCTTTATTTTTTGGCAAGGTTTATGTCCTTGGTTGTAGAATTTGTCATAGAATATGTAAAACTGATCTTATGTTTGGATCTGGTTAAGCGTTTGGAGTAAATGGGTTTAAATTGAAATGGACCACATAACCCTGGTGTGGACAGATGGAAGCGAAATTGTTGCTCTCGGTGGATTTCCAAACAAACAGCTTTTTCCATTTCATATTTGATAAAATTGAACCGTGGCATGGATTGTGGTAATTTCATTTAGAAGCAATTTTGCTCTTTGGATGCCATTTGTTTGCACTTAGGTTATATTGTATTATGCCACAGCAAATGTTTTCCGATAACTCTGTTTGCTGAATTGATTTGTAGTTTAAAGATATAATTTTAAACTTCAAAAACTTGCGTGCAGTCGCACCTACAGGACATCCATGATCAAACATAACAAACCATCCTGTTCCTAGATCTCAGCTGGCTGAGGTTTTGTGTTTGAAACCTTTTCGGAAGAGTTGCATGAAATTCACATCTGTTTTTTCTAGTCAAGTTACACTTTTTTTTCATAGACCATATTAACACATAATTTGTTTATATTTACACATTATAATTTTACATGCAGGACATGCATTTTACCTTGTCACATAAAATTTTAATCAAACGATTCATTTTTTCATATTAGTTTTCAACCATAAGACAAGCTTTATTTTAACATGTGCTTTTATGCCATGATTTATTTTTCACATATAAGTGATATGTTTTTATTTCCATGTGATTCTTTTCCTCATATGATAATAATAGAGGGATTCACCCTGCCCCCTACAGTAAAAAAAAAAAAAGAAAAGAAAAAGAAAAAAAAAAGTTGACATTTGGAATTAAATAATCAAATTCTTAAGAGACTCTCAATTGGATAATTACTGCAGTGCTTATGTTTTAGGTGACAACAATAGTTTTAGCCGTTACTAATGCAGTGAGTGGTGGCCCAGTGGTTTAGTGGTTAGCTCTTACACCTTGCACCTCCGAGGTCCTAGGTTGATTCCTGTCTCAGGGTCTGTGTACATGGAGTTTACATGTTCTCGCCGTGCTTGGTAGGTTTTCTCCAGGTACTCTAGTCTCCTTCCACAGTGCAAAGACAAGCAGTTATTCGAACTCACATCTCCAAATTGCCCGTATTGTGTGAATGTGGACCTGAGATCCTACCATGGTTGTAAAATGGGAATAAATACAATCAACACTGGCAATCATTGGCATGGATGGAATTCAGTAAATAATTTCTCATTTGTTAAACAACCATGTTGGAGACATACAGTATGCTTGTACAAGTATCACTTACCACTGTACAAGTCTCTGGAGGCAGTGTTATGATCTGGGGTTGCTTCAGTTGCTCAGGTCTAGACTCAATAACGTTATGTGGCAATAGAATTACGTCAGCTGATGACCTGAATGTACTGAATGACCAGGTTATCACATCTATGGATAATTTTTTACTTGATTTTAAGAGAGTAGCAAGGAGAATTACTTTTGCACATGATGTGATCCATGACCATAACCCCTTTAAAAGTCTACAGTATGTTGACAATAGTTTATGGAGTTGTTTGACTCTCCAGCAGTAAGAGACGTTGTAAACACAGTTGTTTCTTGGCTTCAGCATTCACCAGAGATCAATTAAATGCATTTTAGCTCAGCTTTAAAGCCCAGACAGGAGTTTCACTTTGCTGATCATGTGACAGAAAGAAGTGATGCTAGTGGCTTTTTTTGTGGATATGTCAGATTTTTATATG
>JAOVVB010000041.1:2359941-2373787 GCA_028570985.1 Heterobranchus longifilis | reverse complement strand
TATAAAGATCCATGTATATGTAAAGTGAAACATTTTAAACCTTTTTCATTTTAATTTGATGTTTATGACTTAGAGGCTCATGAAATCAAAAAGGATTTACAATGCCTAACCTATGCTTATTGATGCACTCAGTACTAGGTCAGGGGTCATGAGTTACTACATCAGTGGGGCAAGCCATGGAGGCGATCACCTGTGGCATTGTTGAGGCTTATTGAAGTTGTACAGGTTGCATGAATAGCCTCCCTCAGTTTGTCTGTATTGTTGGGTCGGGTGTTTCTCATGTTCCTCTTCATAATGCTCTATCGGGTTCAAGTCAGTTGAGTTGCTTGGCTGAACAAGCACAGTAACACCATGGCCAGCAAACCAGTTGTGGTAGTTTTTACACTGCTGACAGGTGCTGCTGGAAAAGGAAATTTGTCATCTACATAAAGCTTATCAGATGGAAAGCTGAAGTGCCCTAAAATCTTCCGGTAGACGGCCGTGTGGACTTTTTTTAACACTGATTTTGACATTGTCATTCTCATGAGTGGCATGATATTAGGAATGCAACAGTTGTAAGTCTATTTAACCTCCTTGTGGTTGGTGTCAATGATCATCTTATTGGGACTGTTTATCCCATGATTGTGTACAATACACATTTATAGTAATTGACTTAAACTTAAATATTTTATCATTCAACAATGAAAATGTTAAACTTTTCAATATTAAAATATATATTTTCAATTAATATTTTTCTTTATATCAAATATTTCAAAAATACATCAGAGTTTCATGTTTTTAAAGGAATTATAAAAAATGTTATAAAAGTTAAATGACAAAAATTTATTTTATTATTATTATTTTTTTTAATGGTTTGATATTGAAAAAGAATTTGAACCCGAGAGCAAATCGTCATTCTTTCATACCAGTTTTCTGATGCAACATGCAAATTCTTTCAGTTTGCAGTTAGGCCACAATGTTTCACAGACACCTTGACAGAAGGGCCGTGCTTAAGCCCAAGAACACCTCAAACCCACTTTTACAAAATGCAAACAACTCCCTTAAGTGTACTGAAGACCCTTCTGGGATAAACAAAGTGATGCTGTCAGTTTGGGGTGAGAAGCAATGTGTGGGGGAAAAAAATAAAAATAAATAATAATAATAATAAGTGAGAGACGGTGCCTTTAATCTTACCTCCAGTGGTTAACTCTGCATGACTGGTAAACAAAACACAAGTAGAGTATTTACCTGACATGATTTACTTTCATCCTACTGTCACTTCCTTCAAACGCTTTTTAATCAGAAACAGTTTATTTCTCTTGTGGACATGGCAGGAGGCTTTTTCCCTGCCATGTCATGACAGATTCATTAGTGTCTTTGTGTGCATATTCCTCTTTCAATACTTTTCAGTCTGTATGCATTGTGTGTACATATAATAATAATAATAATAATAATAATAATAATACTAGTAAGATTAATAACAATAATAATAAGAAGAAGAAGAAGAAGAACACAAATTGACAAAGGTCAATTTTAAACATTACAGAGAATCTGGTCTTTAAACATGATTTGTATCAAGCATTGGCTTTTTTATTTTTGCAATTGAGTTACATGTAGCTAATGTAAGTCTCTGTCACACAAAATATATTACTTATGCAGTGAAGATGCCCAGAGGATACATATGTGATCTCATGCTAAAATTATTCTCTTAATAAATAAAGGATGAAACATCATATCCATATTATTAACTATTATTGAACTTGTTCATAACGTTAAACATGTCAGGGTTATTCTTTTCCTATATAAACATAAAACAACATAAAATATCTAACCAGCAAGAATCCAGAGATTATTGTAAACATTTAAAAATCATTTAGTTCACTTCCTCAGCTGGTCATTTCTGTTTATTCTATAATATTTTCTGAAAAACACACACACACACACACACAAAAAAAAAAAAAACTACCTGCCCAGTGGAGATAAATATCATATTTGAATTCTTCTGTCAGGGCATTTATAAATGTATTTCATGATTCTAATTAAGATTAACATTCGCCTATGCAGAATCAATATCCCTAGAATAAGATTTACGTTATTTCCTTCCATTTTAACAAGACTTCAGGGTTGTAGAATATCAGAGCCTAATTACAGTGTGTCTTAAGGCACAGATAATCTAGGCAGGTTAATTTCACTTACCTTGCCTCCGAGCACTTACACAATATTAGAGTAGTTACGATATTACATTATAATCTTTTCTTTCTCGACATTGTCTTCATGACACATCTTCAATCAATACCTATTGCACAGTCAATAAATATTGATCTATATTATGATCTCTGAGACGAATTAGTACGTTGTGATGGATTTCCTAGTTGGATTTTCCTAGATGGATTTCTTTAGCATTTATAGTCAAATGAGAGTCACGTGGGTAATTGCTTTACCTGAACTAAATATTTCCAGCTTAAACATTAAAATGATCAGTATCCTGTTGCAGTTTGGCATTAAATACATTACACTTAGCTATTAGTGGTTTCCTATTCTCATCATCCCTAACAGATTGTGGCTGCCATAATGGTCATGGAGGAAACATAAGTAGATTAAGTCAAGTGCAAATGTGATGGCACTCAGTGATTGCTTCGCAATTCTCAAATATATTACCTCTCAAAGCAAGATTAAGTTTCAGTTTTTTTTTCTTGGTTAATATTTATCTGATTCTCTTAACCTGTGAGCAAAAATACATTCAGAGCTCATTTAGTTCGTCATGCAAATATGATTATAGACGATAACCACAGCAAAATTATTAGATACTTGCTGGACACATTTATCCAAGTTGATTTACAATCCAATCCAATCCAATCCAATCCAATCCACTCCAAGCAAGCTGAAGCTTTAGACAACAACCCAGGTTGTCAAGTCAAGTCAGGTCAAGTAAGCTTTTATTGTCATTTCAACCATATACAGTTCAGTACACAATGAAACCAAATAACTTTCCTCCAGGACCAAGGTGCTACATACAATACAACGTAAATTTATAACATAAATTAACAAAAAACTAACTAGCTAACTAACTAAGAACCTAAGTTCTTAGTTGCCACGTGATTGATTAATTAAATAATTACATTCTTGTACCTTAATAAAAGGTGCAGTAACTTAAAATATGCATAAACTGCAAATTAATACTGAACAACTTTGAAAATTATTTAACACTGTAAGCCATCATAGTTTCAGAATATTTAGAGCATACAGTAGCATCACAAACAGAATTCCCAATGTTTTACGTTATACCAGTATGCGGTCATGCTGTGGCTTGGTTGCATCATCCATTTATCGATTGCGGGCTTGAGTTGTTCCCATTAATGTCATTATAATGGAATCATATATAGATGAGATAGAAATATGAGTCCATAATTACCACAATGAGCTAGGACACAGGACATTAACTCACTTTGTAACCTGAGAGAATCCTAATCCCTTCACTCTGACCTTTATAGAGCCGGAGTCCACTACCAAGAACTGTTCATTATTTATAAACTAATGCAATTCCAATTCTTATCTTGTTTCTGGCATTCTTTATTAATAGGCAGAGCACCAAGTGAGCACTAAGGCTTGTTTGGCAGAAGCTCCACATAAACAGATGAGGAGATATACAGTATGTGTAAATGGGGATACGGTGAGGTTTTCTGAAAGGAGACTTTATTTAACACTTATGGAATGCTATAACTTTAGGCTGAACTTTTCTTTCAAGGAATAGTCCTAATTTTCGGTTTGACAAGATATATTGTTTGATCCAGGAAATTAAATGTAGGGGCGCACTTGTGTTAACTATTGCATATTCATGTTGTCTTCTAGGTGATGGTGTAGTACATAAAGATTTAGTTGTGAATGCTGTCTTCTGGACCAAAGAGAAGGAGAGACAAAAGAAAGAATCAACCGGTACTGGTTTTTTATATTATTATGGCATTGAAAGCTATCCTAATAAAGGCCAGCAGGACTAATGCAGCTAATTCTTCGAACAGCAAGTATAAGTGGCTGTTTGAGTCAGTAGGTGGTGAGTGGTTTCACACACAGAAAAGCTGTGGTGTGGCTTGAATCATCTCCTTTATGCCATTGAGAGTGAAGAGGGGTCTTTATGTGGCTAATAGTTTAGGTCAGGCCAGCACTGAGCACACTGCAATGCACTCATGCCTTAACTCCTACACAAAAAAAACCACAAAAAGATGAGATCATGCCCTTGCTTTTTCGTTTCTGTGAATTGTGCCATGGACTCCTTTTAAAAAGTCAGCTAAAGTAATTTTTTTGTGATTCACTATCTTTTACATAAAATCACATGCATGATTTTATGCAATGCAATATTTTTGGCTGAGTTTTTACAGACTGCATCACAAATAGCAAACATGTAATAGCATAAGTGTTCTTGACTGTACAGTATGCCTTTGTCTACCCCTTCTCCTTCAAATACTGGCATTGCTAATGACACATTGGGCCTCGTCAGAAATAAATATTTAAAATGTTTTCTGCTGCTTGCACAAACCCACATTCAAAACCAGTTACAGAACGACTTTCAGCAAGAAAACACAGCTGATAACATTGTGTCATCTTAAACAACACTTTGTCTCCTCAGTACAGTAAGTCCCCTACATACGAACAATCAAAGATATGAACATGCGTTCGTGCATAATCAACTGCAGAAGTTAGATCACATGTCCAGCGTACGTTGTCACATGCATGTGACGTGTATCCCAGAATAAAGCTGCTACTGCTAAGAAATGCTAAGCAATAACGATAGAGACAAAAGTAAAAATAATTAAGAGAATGAAGCAAGGTAAAAAGATGGCAGACATTGCTTGTTCTTTATATGGAGCATGTTAGTTTTATACTGCCTATAGCCAATTGTGTTAGTATCCTAGTACCTAGACAATGTTTGGTGGTCTTGTCAGAACGGAACTCATTCATATGTTGGGGACTTACTGTGAACTCATTGTAAAATTCCTCTGAACTGCCCATGATTCATTGCTCACGGCGAATGCAAGTTACATAGCCAACTCTCAAATCCCTCTCTAATCCCTGATCAAGGGCTCTATTTGGTGATTGTACACCCTACATACAGTAGCATACTAGCTTTCCACTTAACACTATTTGCGATTCAACCTGGTTGAATATTTTAAAATGAATTATGTGGAAATATAGCGTAAATACATGTCTCTGAGGACTGTCCATCACCTCCATGGTTTATTCTGCTTAGCTTTGAGCTACATAGTACTGGTAAGAATTTAAACTACTTAAGCCCCTATTACAGGCTAGGAGATGTGTTGGCGGAGGAAATTAAATAAACGAACAAATCATATATGTTGATAATAAATATATAAAGCACACACTAGAGAAACTCTTGCTTAGTTGGTAGGAATTAGTAAAAGGGTAAAATTGAGCAGAAATACAGTAGGTTCCATCAAAAGAATATTAACATTTCTCAACCAGCACACAAGTTTTACTTCAAAATTTACTTTTGCTTGAAATGCGTGCAAGTACAGTGTTTTGCAGGCCAAATGCATCAAAAATGAAGAAAAATCCTTTACTTTTTTATGCCAGAGTGATGATGAATGCTCAATCCAGAGGCAGTTGATTAATTTACTATACGGACAGCTCCGACAGTATTATTTGTACTGTCAGGTATGATTAGTACTACGAAGTACAACGTGAGGGGTACTGTGGAGGTATTAGTAGAAATCACAGGTCTATATTTATACATTATTGTTTGTACTGTATAGTGGTGGACTTGTATGACAGATGCTAGACATCATCCTAAGCCAAATAATCAACAGATCAACAGTAACATTGTTATGTAACAAGAAAAAAAAAAGTGTATGAATCTTGATATATTGATACAGTTTCTGTAATGTTTATTTACTATTTATGGAAGGATTCTCCAGTGTCAGCACTTTGTAGCAGTCAGTAACTGTTAGAACAGAGTACTTTGCAGCTTCTTGGTAGCAAGACAAGCTGCAGATTTGTCTTATTAACTTCACCAGAGAGAAAAAAAGAACGGCTGTTTTATTTCCTACTTATGATAAGGGGGACTTTCTGAGAATGTTTATTGTGCGACCTGCCTGCGAAGCATAGGCGACACACATAGGGATCACATATCCGTCATATCACTCGTTTAGCGCCGGCAGTGTCAACGTCCGTCATCCGTCATCATCACACCTTTATCCTATTCGCGTCTTCTCTGAAACTATTCATAGGACTGTGACCAAACCTTCAAAGAATATTTAATTTTGTTTTCATTTTCTAATAATATCAAATTAAAAAAAAAATTTTTTGAATTTTTTTTTACAGTTGGTAACTTGTCAACCACCAGAAGTCCACATTGACTTTTTGACTGACAATAAATGAATTGGTGTGCATTTTAATCCTCTTTCCATGTGCCATTTAGTATAATGTAAAGACATTCCAGTCAAAACCTGAGAATATAAACATCATTAATGTCACTGTTATGAGTCAAAATGATGTTGAACCACAGCCTCAAGATCTAATGGATCCTGTTCCCTGAAACTGTTCTTGTTTGCAAGATTTGCAGAAAAAACACAAACGCTAAACCGAACTTGCTGCTTGTAATAAACTCATTGGATTTAATCAGTTTAATCCATCTTTATTTGGGAGAAAAATCGCTTTTGCTCTCTGTGGCACTCAATTTAATCAAATGTATCACTGTTCAAGAGTGTGGCACTAGAATTTATATTGAGAAATTATGACCTACTACTGGATATACAAGTAAATAAGTGTCAATGGGACTGATTATGGTAAGAGTAGTGATTACCTCATTAAGGATTATCCTCTGTAACATTTCTTCTACTAAAATACCCATTATACAAAAAATGCGACAAACAAAAGCTTAATATACATAGTCATTAAACTCCTTTCATCACTTCATGTGCTCATTTACTGCAATGACTCAAAAACACGATGAAGCTCCATGCAAATCATAATATTCTCTGTATGATCATTAACATTATGCAGAAATAATCACGAGCAGAGCGTTAACTGCTTACTTAAATGACTTTACTCTGGAGACAGTTTGTGTGAAGAGATAAATGTAAAAAATGCAAAAACAGAACTACAAATACAATGTGATAGTTCAATATCTTGTATCGTCTAATATTATTAAAAACAAAACAACAAAAAAGATGATTTCCCCCAAATCATAAATAAAGGATATATTACTTATACAGTACCACTATACTTTTTTAAATGTATTTTTAATTAATATTATTATTAATATTATTATTATTATAATTATTATTATTATTTTGCCAACCTGACATGTTTGTAAGCATAACTGCTTGGAATTCACAACTCGGTCCATTAAGAGGTCATTTCAAGGGTCGTTTTGTGTTACTGTGCGTGGTTATCTCTTCCTCCCTGCCACACTGACGCTGAATCAATGACTTTATCCCTGATGTCTGGACGCTAGGACTCTAGGAATGAGGCATTAACCCTGATTTGATTTTCCATGAACACCGAAGTCACTCATTTATCCCTTCTAGCAGAAGTCATTAAACTGTAATCTCATTTCTGGCAGCCTACCTCTGTCCTTAGTGACAATATATCTGTCTCGAATTGTAACACAGCCTGGATGCATGCAAAAATATCAGTAGTGATCAGGTTTCTTATCTTTTCTTATAACCCTTATAGGATTAACAACTACACTGCTATAAAAGCTGAAGACATAAATAAGAATTGTATTTACATGAAGTTTCCAGTAGTGGACAGAATATCAGGTTTAAAAACACAGATGTGAACGCTGATTATAACTACGTACTGTAGTTGTAGTTAAAGAAAAAAAAGGAGAAATAAGCAAAACTTTTCTATTCATAAGTTATACTGTATTTACACTTTCCAGATTTTCAGTATAGTGTGAAACAAACAGCGTTCATCTGGAAAAGTTAAACTAAAAATATTTGTGTGTGTTCCTGTATAATTGCGATGTTAGGGTTTAGGCTAGTGAAAAGGAAATTGTACCCAAATGAAGAATAAACCCAAATGGAATTTTCATCACATTGCTTAGATATTTATTAGCGTCTATATTGTTATGTGACCATCCATGTGTGAAATATTTTTTTTTATTGTTATAGTCTCTGATGAGCATTATTGTCTGCTGTTGTCTTATTATATTAAGAAATAGTTAATATTCAAAAAAGTTGGAAACTGTGGGGTGTTTACTGTGCACTTCCGAAGTGTTTAGACCACGCAGATGAACTGTCTGATCGTAAGATCCACTCCTGTTCTAAAACTCCTGCTATTAATAACATTATGTAATTAATAACATTACCTTTTTGTACAGTGAAAAAAAAAACTCCACTTGTCTTAAAGAAGACTGGAGTTTGATTGGATATTTATAAGAAAATAATCAACTTCATAACTGTGATTTATAACAACTGCCTATCCTGAATATTTCCTTTTCATGGCACATTTTATCCCTTGTTTAGATTAGGTATGTCATTGGTATCTATCTATCTACAGTATCTATCTATCTATCTATCTATCTATCTATCTATCTATTTGTCTGTCTGTTTGCTTGTGTGTAATTTATGGGCCAGAGTGTTCTCAGTTTATATAAGTTTAAAAGAGTTTGATCCCATGGGAAGCCAAAATCTACACTTTGTTAACTTTTTTGATTTAATTAAGCATCTCTGAATGACTTCTTTGATTTAGCTTAGAGTTTTATAATTGTTCCACTTGCTTTGTCTTTAATCAATATTTAGTTAATTTAATAACATAATTTTCTTGTGTAATAGTTAGTACTCTTTTTTAATTCTCAGACAAACAACATATAACTTTTTTTTGACTGTGCCAATATGTAACTTTTTTTTTATTATTATTATTATTTTTTTAAACATGTGGCAAATACTAAGTACCCCTTTTATTGCTTCCACAGATAGGGTAAGTTGCAGCCAGGTGCTGCTGATCATTATCCCTTGATTAATTGATCATCCCCAGGTGTGCAGACCAAAAAAAGCAAACGGTTTGGTGGTTTGCTGCTCTGGAGCATTCAGGTGTGTTAACACAATGCCAAGGGGGAAAGACATAAGCAATAGCCTTAGAGAAGCAATTGTTGCTGCACATCAATCTGGAAAAGGTTATAAAAATCAAAAAGGGTATTATAAAATCATTTCTAAACAATTTAGAGTTCAATTGAGTGAAAAATGTGAGAAATTATTCACAAGTGAAAAGCATTGATACAGTTTCCAATTTTCCCAGGAGTGGATGTCTCAGCACAAGGTCAGACCATGCAATGATCAGAGAAATGCAACAGATCCAACAGCTACATCTCAGACTGTACGGGCTTCACTAAAGAAAAAAATTGAAAAAAAAGTCCATGACAGCATGATTAGAAGAAGTCTGAACAAATGTGAATTCTTTGGAATGGTTGCTGGGAGAAAACTCTTTCTGTCTTAAAAGAACATGGAAGTACAACTGAGATTCACAAAATTGCATCTCAACAAACCATAAGCCTTCTGGATTCAATCTCTTCTGGACAAATGAGACCAAAGTGGAGTTGTTTGGCTGCTTTTGTCCAGAGCAATGTTTGCCAAAAATCAAACTGCATCCTGCATTTCAGCTGAAACATCTCATATCCACTGTCAAGCGTTGTGGTGGAGGGGTGATAATTTGGGCTTGTTATGCAGCCACAGGCCAGGGGCTCTGCAGTCATTGAGTCATCCAGATTATTCTACACTAGAGTATACCAGCGTATTCTAGAGACAAATTTGTGGCCATCTGTCCAACAGCTAAAACTTGTTTGAAATTGAATGATGCATCAGGACAATGATCCAAAGCTCTAAAGAATGTTGTTAAATAAATAATGGCACTGTGGAAAAGTTTTGTTGTTCATCTGAGGTTTAAGGTTTGCCTAATACTAAGGCCTGCTACGATCGTATGATTTTTATTATGTTTTTATACAAATACACATACAGTTGAAAGAGGGGTAGGTTATACAGAGTTCATTATACATTCAGACATCTTGAAATGTCTACTGTATTGAGGCTTGCCTTTGGATGCTGTATGGATGTGTCTTAACAGTTAGCTTTCAGCAACTTCGCATCGTACACTAGCAATTTACGGACAGTTAGGGTTAGGTCCCAAACTATGATGAAGACCTCATCACTCAGCACTAAATGACTCTTACAGTATGGTTTGCGTCAAGTTGGTCCGTCAACTAATGTGGTCTATTAAAATTATCTTGTACTTCCGGTACTTATTTGTTCTTGATCTTGGTTAAAGTTAACAAAACTAATTAATTTCAAACTAGTGCAAGACATTTCACTTCAGCCATCATCAACAGGAGAATAATATTAGATGTTGTATCTGACTCTGGAGAACTCATCGCTGTAGCCTGGAAGCTCGATTACACTCTGCTTTGTGCAATAAAATAGATATATTCATTTATTCTCAGCCAGTGAGATGAAAACAGTGTTGTGATTTGTGCTAACAGCCCCTTTGCTTTCTCTGCTCACACCATATCAATGAAACATGGTGCTATGGGTTTAGATAGCAAAGTTTTGCCCTTTAAAAATATTAAAAAAAAGACACAGTTGTGCACTATCCTCTGTAGTCTTACTGAGCATGGCCATCGATCATAGCCTATGGGTCATTAAATATTCCTCAGTTGATATCTGAGATGTACGAGGTCTGTGGAAAAAAGGTCCGAAAATCTGTGAGCTTGCAAGCCAGAAATGCTCCTTTATTTCCTCAAAGAGTTTTTTAATGGAAAGATGGAGCGAGTGTTATTAGCTGAGAAGCTGAGAGAAAATGCTGATGATAGCTAAACACCACAGGCCTTTTGGGTCAACAATTATGGAGATCCATATGTGAATGGCGCATGTTCAATTTATGCAATGTGTATGCATGATATGTCACAGGCACACACACAGACGCACACACGCGCGTGCTCGTAAAGGGACTGAATTCTGGTGCAGCAGCACTGCGGCTGTTGTAAATATAAGGTCCGACTCCAGCACTCTGTTTATAGTGAAGGCTGGAGAAAGAGGAGTGAAGGGAAGCAGAGGGAAGAGTGAGTGCACTTCTTTAATGGAGGAGAAAGAAGGCATAATCACCTGATCGCCTTACTAATGGCTTTTCACCTTCCGGATGGAGAAATCAGCTTTTCTCCTTACTTTTTTTTCTCCCTGTTGGCTTTTTGATCGTCAGCTCATTTCACTGGAGAGGCAAACACTTAAGGACTTAAAAACGCACTTTTCTTCCCTCCTGCTTTTGCATGTCGTATTTTCTTCCGTGCACTCTTTGTCCAAATGCACACAGTTTACTGTCTTTTTTTGAAACATGCTTTAACATGCATTCCATGTGCACCTTTGATCTTGTAAAGTGCAGCACTTATCACAAATAAACACAAGCAGATCCCTGATGAAAGAAAAGTATATGCAACAGTCCAAGTTATACATCAGTGTGCAGTATGAGTTATAAATACTTCACTATCTGAAGTTCAGGTAACCATTCAACATATATAGTACTTTGCAAAACTCTGACCCCCCCCCGCCCCCCTCCTTATTTCTTCATATTAAATTAAACTTGGCTCAATTATAAAAATGGGAAGTAATGTGTTACTGTGACAGGCTGCAAAGTGCCTAAAGATACAGTTTATAATTTGGCTGTTTTTGGATGTCAGCAGCAACCTCATTTCCCCTCTCATCTGTACCTGTTTCTCTGCAACTGGTTTATGCAACTGGTTCAACCTTAAGTTTTTCCTGTTTGTCAGACAACAAGGCTAACCCCTAGACCATGCGCCCATGCCGCCCATGTATTAAACATCCCTTTCTAAATGTGCTTTTTTTTTTTTTTTTACAATTTGATCAAGTTTTTAATAAGCTTTATTAATTCAGTTAATACTCAGATACCTGCTGTCAAAATGTAATGCTTTTTAGAGCTTACACATTTTGTATAATCTAAATTGTACAATTATTGACAGTATAAGTAAAGGCAATTTCCTTGCCCAGCCCAAAGGTTCTTAATTTCCTATTAGTGGTGATGATTTACTGAAGCTAGTAATCTAGTAGGGCTTCTCTGTGCCAAGATTAAAGTGTTTTATCACACTCACTAGGTTAACCATCAATAATACAATTTAAAGTTCAGTGCAGATCTGAGAAAGAGGATAAACAAGTCAGTACTGATCTAGTCATGTAGCCATTTCTAAACAACTGTGTTGGGAGGGTGAGAGCCTTTCGGGTCCTGGGAGGAAGACCTAAGCTGGAGCAATAACACCTCAGAGACCAACGCCACGAAGAGTGTGCTGACATACTACATCATTCTGTGGTTTGCCAGCTGCACTATAGGAGAAAAGAAAGCACTCCAGAGGGTGAGGAAGGTCTGTAGCATCCTTACGGACTCATTTCACCCAGGTCATCACCTGTTTGAACTGCTGCCCTTTGGCAGACGTTACAGAACTATTAAAGCACGAGCACTAGAAAATAGCTTCTAGCCTAGAGCCGTCACTGTGTTAAACATCACTATGTCTGAGTAGCCTTAAAAATAATTATACAACAGCCTGTGATACAACCCCATTAAAGGTTTCAGAAATATATATTTGCCATACAATCTACTAAGTGCAATATTACTGTGCAATAATCATTGCAGGGCAGAATGCTTTAGCTCCCCCACCTTATATATACTATATAATTAGTTTTATGTGACTTTTATGTTGGGTAACATTACCTTTTTGGAAAAAATATATTGTTTATTTTATGTCACCAGTTTTAGTAATTGATGCTATGGCTTTTAGTATTTTGTGTTGCTGTTTTTAAGTGCTTTAGTGTTTTTCAGCTGAGACAGGTATCGCACCATTTGCAATTGCATTCAATTTTGTGACAGTAAAGCAAACCTTAAATCTTGAAGGCTTCAAATGCATCTTTGCGTTTTGACACTGTGTTGATTTCAGACAAGACAAAATAAATTGAAACTTCTTGTCAAAATTACTGAAGTTTTATTCTATTAAAGATAGATGTACAATCATTCTGCCACAGAAAAAGACCAGATTTCATATTAAGCACAAAACTGCCACAATATTCAAGTTAATGAAGAGTATATGTAGACTTCTTTAATACAGACAATGAGGTTGCACAGAGCAGAACATTTGACTGAGTATAGATGACTTTCTTTATTTTTCAAGCCAGCTGGTACATACTATAGGTGACCAGTTTTGTGGATGGGGATGACCAATTTCACTGGATATTTTTTGTGTATGTACTGTATATATGACTGCATTTGGTTATTGAAATTCTGCAGATTGTTTGACATTAACCTTAAAATCATGTTTCCTTTCAAAAATATCACATTAATAGTATGACATTTCCATTTCTGACATTTTGTTCTCTCTTCCTCTCTCTCTCTCTCTCTCTCTCTCGCTCTTCCCTTACCAAACAGTAACATATCACGGCAGTGAGTAAGAAACATTGAGTAAGAAACAATATCATGAGACTGCCTATTGGATTTGCACTGAAGGCTTTGATTTGGTATGTAAAACTGAACATATGGTCTTAAGCACATCACTGCAACACAGAAATAAACAGCTCATTTTACGTAACCAGCTACTGTGTCCATACTCTTCATGTTAAATTAAATATTTAATATTGGCATTGATAAAGTATGCTATTTATCTATCTATCTATCTAGCAATGGACGAGCCCCCAATTCTGTTACGCCCTGTCTAGTACCCCTTTTCCACTGCTCTGGTTCCCGTGCCGGTTCCCAATTTTGGAACTAGTGCCGCGCTTTTCCACAGGAAAAAATTGGTGCCGGTGCCCTAAAATAAGCACCGAACCGGCCCCTAAACTCTGCTGGTCTAGTCGCGAGAACCCGT
>JAOVVB010000041.1:2347583-2359841 GCA_028570985.1 Heterobranchus longifilis | reverse complement strand
AGGCAAACAAAAACCAAGCAATCATCAAAAGGATAAGGCTAAGCGTAGTCAGGAACGTAGCAAGGGGGTCATACACAGAATAACATTTAGAATCAATTATAAGATAAACAGTAAGCAAAACTACTTAAATAAAATTTTCATTTAGTTAAAATATTAAGGATAATTATGAATTGTGAGCATGCACGTATATCAATTACATTTTAAAATCAGGTTTCAATTAAGGACATTAGGACATAAAGATGACTATTTATTTAAGCAATATCACACAAGAGAGAATGCTATTATGCTGAATATCAGCTGTGCTAACATTCAGCACAACAGCATGACCTCGACTGTGATATTGTTTTTACACATCAGTTCCACAAACCCATTTATTATCAACAGATTATAATTTGTTTGTTCATTTAACCAGTTTTTTTGCCCCGCCACCACATATCCTTCCATACTCATATTAGCCTCGGGCATGTGTAGCATGGGACATCCGCATCGCAAGCTGGGATCTGACAAATTTCCTGCTGAGCTCATTTAATCTAAAGCATCTCTGTACTCCAGCAACCCACAAAAGAGGAGACATCCTGACAACCTCCTCACGGACAGCCTACATGTCACTCCTTCTCATACATCAGTTCAGTTTTTATTCATCTTTCCATCATCATGACCAACAACTTTTACTTGTATACCTTCAGCTATCCTGCTTGTCTACCCTCAACCCTATCCCAGCAGTTTACTGTACAGTACATAAACCACTTACCATGATAGTGTCCAGGACTATACTGTAAATCAAGCTCAAGTAGTAGAACAAGCCTGCCATTAATAACACTAAGAAGAATATGCATTTTTTTTTTTTTACCACTTAAGTTGTTGTTTTTCCCTCCTTTACTTCGATGACCCACAGATTCTGGCACACACGCACACACTCACAATCAGCCTCCTCCTGCACAAAGAACAACACTATCTTTATTGAAGCTCCTCATTCATACTGACACTGCCAAATCCCTGGACCCCATCCCTCCTCAGAAGTTATAGTATGTCCACTACATACTAATCCCTACACCCACTTACATCACATACGCATTCTTCATTTCAGACACCACTTTCACTTCTCAAGGCAATGATCAACCAGCAAGTAAAGAGCAACTCTGACTTCTCCTTTTTCATACTAGCCTGCCATACCCAAACAATGAAGCATCAAAACCAGACATTTTTAAAGACAAATAATTTGGTTGTTGTGGCACATTTAAGTCTCTAAAGCCAGCTGTCTTACTCTCAGTTTTATATGGTTGGACCTGGCCCTAAATTGTCCCAAAGGGGCAGAGATTCTCAGTTGATCTCAAATTACACACACACACACACACACACACACACACACACACACACACACACACACAAAGAAGCAAAATGGCTATTCATGATTTGAGAACCACTGCTCTATCAAGGGTTGAGGAAAACAAGTCATATCAATCTCCCCAGACCCCAATCTCCAATTCGTGGAGGACCCATACCATAACAACCCAAGGGGGTCGGGTCATTATGGCTGCCCAAGGGGCACCTAAAAACGAGGTGGTTTTAATGTTATGGCTGATCTGATCAGTTAGATTCTTTTACAGATTTCTGAGTATGGTTAGAGCCATGCAACGTTGAAATCAAACTATGGGTGCCATGCAAAACACAAAATTATTATCAAGCTCGGTATAATATAATATAAAATATAATTCCTTATATTAAAGTGATACTTTGGTAATGTTCCCTTGAAAACCCTCAGATTTGCATTCAAGAACATCAAGAAATCATAGATAACCGTGATGGATTATTCAATAATAATTTCTCCTAATGTCAATAATGTCATACAGTATGTCTTTAGCATAAGCTGATGTTTCTCTAAGCTTGTTAAATATATAATTGAAAAATAAGTGTCTAAAGACTGCTAAGTGCATGACAACTTGTCCTATTAAACACTCACTCAGTGTCAATACCGCATTATCCTTTATTCTGGGTGCCAATCCATTTTATACATAAAAATAAATGGAAAAAATATATAATTATTTGTGTTTTAATGTGGGTGCATTTCATTTTCTTCATCCATTTAGTATGGATTTGTAAGATAAACTGACTTCATAGTAAGAAAAGTAAACAACATCTAAACAATGAGAACCACAATTTTATCTCAGACCATTTTCCTTAAGCCATTCTTTCAAAGTTGCACTTTTGAGAGTTTGAACTCGGTGGCCATTGCATTAAATGTTTTGTTTACTTGACCACTTTTATTGAGGTTAGTAAGAAAGCAAAGGTTGATGGAAGAAAGAAGTAAACTGTGGGAAAATCTACACATAGCCACAATGTGCAGCCCTTTGCTACAGTACATTGTTTCATTTGTTTGCATGGTTCATGTTGTTTTTTATTGTGTGGCCTGGAGGATATGTTATCAGTTTAATTAGTTCTTCTTATATTTGCCTGAATGATCATCAATACCGCTCATTGTGGATATTTTTTTCATGTGGTATTATAAAAGGGATCTTAATGTTATGTAAATTGCATTTGTTAAAATAATTTAAATCATATTTCATTAAGAAATATTCTATTTCTGTTAAGACAGATGACGTAATATCATCTTGAAACATTATCATTATACCAACTGTGGTAATGTGGTAGGAAATCAACATAGATAGTGTTTCATTGTCAGTCTAATAAAACATATCTTGAATATTAAAGAAACATTTGGAATAATTTTTTGCGTTTTATGATCCATATATCATATTTCCCTGCGATGGATTGGCACGCTGTCCAGGGTGTATCCCACCTCGTGCCCCAAGTCTCCTGGTATAGGCTACAGGCCCCCCGTGGCCCTGAATACAGGATAAAGCGGTATAGACGATAAGTGAGTGAGAGAGTATATCATATGCATAGTCTATATATGATTAATGATAAAAAGAACTTGCGTGGTGGACACACCACATAACATACCGCAAACATAATCGAAATTAAATAGAGAAGCATGTTGTTATTTAATAAAGAAAAATCATGTTGCATTTCTTAGTGTCAGTATTTTTGTAACAGTCAGATGTATGGCTTGAATTTTCTCCCATGAGAAAGTCTTCACTTTCAAAGACAAAACACTTTCTCAGTAACACAATGCATTTTTTCAATGTCGTATTTACTGCTTAGGGAAAACGACAGGTGAATTGTTTACAGTTGTTATAATTTAAGTAATAACAGGAATTAATTTGTTTCACGAACAATGTACAACATGTATCTGCAAAATATAACCGTAAGCAGACCAAAAGTACTGTAGGTTTTGTCGAAAGTTTTAATTGTTGGCAGTTCTTTTTTAGTTAAATACTTCAGGAAGTGCTGTTTTTGGAATATGTTGAACTTTAGGGTGTCACGAACACACTACTCATCACTGATTTTCCCTATAATAATTAATAAGGATGAAAATGATGAAGAGTCAACTTCATACTATATTAAGATCGCCCAGTTAACTCAACATGATAAAGCAATTAAAAATTTAAATTGAAACAATTTACAATTTAAAACTGGGTAAAGTAAAGACTTGTAAGGTACTATACTAAGTGTTAAGCAATGATTGTACTTAGAAGCAGATGAACCACAACTAAAGTTGAATCTTTTTTTTTTTTTTTTTTCATAAACAGATGGGTTTTCTGCAGTGGCCTCTCATTAGCTTCAAAAAGCTCATTTAGACATTTTCCTTTGAATGGTGATTCTCTCCACTTTCTGAGAACACGAAAAGCGCTTCTAATTAAAGTGCGCCCATGCTCTTCTCCCACTCCTCAGGCTAATTGGTGACATTGCTGCTCGTTTTAGCCCAATTACTCTCCTCTTTTCTCTTTGCTGATTAGCAATCATCTCTCACTCTTTTCTATTTATCTGCTCATTTCCAGCTTGGGGCATTTAGTAATCCAAAATAAGTGAATGAACTGAACTAACTTCTTGAAGTTTCATCAACTGGGATGCTCATATCAGCAGTCAGCGTGCCAGTCGATGAATGTTGTGTGATTTTTAATTTGACGTTGTTCCTCTGCTACCTTCATTCTCTCCTACTCACTGTTCAAATGGAGGCTTTCCCTCTACAGTATGCGTATTAGAACTAAAGGAAAATATTGTTCTCAAATTATAGCTGATGAACATGGATCTATTATATACTCGTAGCACACTGCTAAAAAGAAGAATGCTTATTTGTATTGCATGATTTTAGCTGTGAACTGTAGGAATGTGTAATTATTGTTTGTGGTTATGTTTATTAAGCTAGTTAGGGTTTAGAAACCAAGCATCTGCCATTTCTGTAATTGGTAATAAAATTAATATTGACCATTTAAAAACATTCTACAGTCTGCTTCGATAAGCCCATTTTCACTTACCATGCTGTAATTTAATTTAAAACAGCACATCCTGAAATGTTTTATTTCTCACATTGATCTTAAAATAATATTATGTTGCCCACAATGATTTATTCCTCACTTTCTTGTCAAACCACTTTAACATAAAGTTGCCTAATTTTTACTAACTTTCTTTTTTATTAAATAATGAAAAGTAATTCTGTTTGTTTATGGTTCCACCACAAAGTACATGATTTCCTGTTATCATCCATATAAAACAGCATTTACTAGAATAGTCAGATATGGTCATGACATTATGTACAGTATGTAAGAATACACATATTTATCTATTCAAATTGACGTAGGTGTATGTGTCACTGCGACACAGATTCGTTCTACTTTGCAAGGTTTTAACCTTTAAAATTATGGACCCCGAAGTTACTGTACATGCAGATCTCAGACAGTCAAACTAAATCTTCTTTAATCCACTGAAGCAAAAAAAGAAAAAGAAAAAGCAGCACTGCATTGCACTCCCCATCAGCTTTCACACTTCCCTTGGTTTAATATGCCTGGAGTCTGACTATTTAGCTACATTTTCTTCCTTTTAGTATATTAGACAACTTGTTGGAAGTTAATTACCCTCATCATTAAAAGATCTGATAAATATTTGACTGACCCCCTGGACAGAAATAACATCCTCTGCATATTCCATGTGTAATCTTTCCTGAATCCTAATGTTTTTTTTTTTTGGTTTTTTTTGGTACATCCATTTGAGACACAATTTTATTACAGTCCTAGCATTTTAGATAATAATCCTTCCCTGAAAAAAGAGCTGAAGCTTTAAGACTTCTACTTAAGTGATTAGGAAAGCAGACCAAACACTAAACTTGAATCTGCATTGTCATTTATACACAAGCAGCTCTGCTTCACAAGGCTTCAGATTGTCTTTGTATGGGGCTTTTTGTGCAAGAATTCCTGGCATGGATCTATAAAGCTGAAAGAGTGCTGTGTCTTAGTTGGTAGTGGCAAAGACGGTTGGCATAGCCTTAGGTGTCTCTGATTCTGGACATTCAACTTTTGACTCATAATCTAAGCTCATGAGCTGCAATCTGTTTGACTGCACTGCTTTTTGACCTTAATGCATTTGCTCTGCATTCAAATAAGCACCAATCAACTTGAAACACAGCAGCTATTGTATTATTGATCTGTAAAAAGCAACGTTATAAGCAAATTACCTAAAGTTTCTAACATGTTTCAACAGTTAATTTATTATAGCTTTACGGTCACTTTGCCTTGCATCAAGCAATGAAGGAACTTAGTCAAAATACTGTATTCTTGATGCTCTGTGTATATAAGAATCATACATAAACACTGCTCATCTCAAGACATAATTCACAATATTCTCATACTGAACATTCCTTTATACAATTAGTATTGTTTGACTTTGTACTCTACTGTCATGTTAGACTAAGGATTAAAGTCACTTGAAAGCCACAGAGGGAGATGTTCTGCATGGTAATCTGTGTAATTTGCTGGCCTGCATCAAGTAAAGAAAACAACTAAGAACCATTCAGTGCATTATTAACACCTGGACGGATAGTGCAAAACTGTTAACTTTATGAATGAAATATGTTCAGAAGAAACTACAAGTGAAGGGTAAGAAGTGAAGTGCATAAAGCATGCATGGTGTCCACTGCACAAGCTTCTCGAGGCAGTGTTGTGAACTGGGGTTGCTTCAGTTGGTCAGTTCTAGGCTCAGCAACACTATATGGCAATAAAATGAAGTCAGCGGATGACCTGAATTTACTAAATGACCAGGCTATCCTATCAATGGATTTTTTTTTCCCTTTCCTGATGGCATGACCATATTAAAGGATGACAATGAGAAGATTCATTAGGTTTAAAAAACTATTAGGTGAAAAAGAGTTGTTTTGGGAGCATATATATATATATATGCAGAATTTTCATTTTTTACTCATAAATTAGTCACCACAGAGTTCTGACCTTAACCCCACTGTAAGTCTTAGGGATGTGCTGCAGAAAATCAGTAATTCGAAATCTCAGCCAAAAAAATAAGCAAACTGTTAACTGTCCAACATGGTTAATGTTTACATTGAAAACTCATTTTTGTTACAAAATGAATCTTAGACAATGTTAAAGATCACCTGTTAATTGTAAAAGTTAATATTATATTAAAATGACATAACTTTGCTGTAATCTATGTAATTTAGATATATAGTTACACAAAGCACATATACTCAATGTACATGCAGAAAAAATATATAGTAATCTAAAAGCCATTTCATAGCTTTATTTGTTCTCGAAGCCACCACTGTTTTTGAACATTGTGCAAATGTCACCAGCCTGCCAGGCAAACGTTTTCCTTTTAACGACGGGTGTGTGACGATAAACACTGCCATTTTCCTTCATTACCCGTCCACACAAACCAATTAATTCTGACACAAATGGAATCTAACAGAGTGATGTATCGCTGAGAGCATTAACAGATGCCATGCTCTTTCCTTCCTTTGCTTTTTTCAATTCTTTTGTTATTTAACAGGGCTACAAGCCCACCACCATAAAATGAAACATGCAAATGGCAAGCTTGAAAGAGCAATCATAGAGCTTTTTAAAATACAATGCAATAATCAGTGTCTTTTTAATGGAGAGCTTGGCGCAGTGTCAGTGTCTCTTCAAGTTGAAATTTACTTTTTAATGCTTCTCTTGGTTGGACAATTTCACAGTCGGTGTCTGCGTCCTCATTAAATATGTACTTGTGATCTGGATAATGGGGGAGCTGAATCTAAATAAAGAAGGTTTTGTATCCTGTCTCATCTACATTGCTGCATTTTCGTTAGAAAGAAACTTCACAATGGGATCTGATATGAATGGGTTTAGCACACCAGATATAGGAGGAGTCATGCGAGTAAATTTTTCTGAATTTGAAAAGCTCCCTCATGGATTGCATTGCATGATCTTAAAACTGTTCCAGTAGGTCAGTTTTCAGCATGAGCATTATATTGCAGTTTATTGCAATTTTCACTGTTTCCTATCCCCTATCCTGAATTAAAGAAAAAGTCCTCTTTTTTTCAAAAGAGAATGTTTGGTGAATTTGCAAGCTATTATTCCCTGCCTAGACTTCCCTGCCTAAATGCCTTCCATGCCTTTGTAAATTGCTTGTAAATTGAAGGAGACTTGGACTACCACTGTTGCAAAATTATAAATTGTCATTTAAAAACTGTTTGTGCAGTACTAAATCCAATTAATAATGCATCATTTTACTCTTAAGTTCTATGACTTTGTGTTAGTCCCACACTTCGTGCCAGTTGTGTTAGCTACTAGAATCGAAACTTGGTGTAAGGGTAATCCCTTTTTTTTTTTTAAATGTTAGCTAATGTTAGAAAATTCATGTTAATATCTGGACATGGAGTTAAGTCAAGCTATGGTTGTAGCTCAACTAGGCCATTTAATTACTTTAATTACGACAGTCCTTGTCCCGTTATACAAGCACGGCTGGGGAATCGATTTATTGGCCAAAGTATATTCAATGCCGCTATAGTAGTTCATCCTTTCAGCTTGTAGTGTATTCCCGGTTGACTTACTATGTGACAGATGAAAATAATCAACAACAAGTTAGCTAGCTGCAAACTGATAGCATGTCAGGTGGTGAAATCATGGATGTAAAAACATGGTTATGGTGTTATTGGAAGGCAGGTAACGCAATCATATTGTTAGCGGCTTCTTCTGCTGTCATGCATTTTGTTTGACTTCTAGGTCAAAACCTGGGATGGCAATTGTTGAGCATGCACCGAGTGCTTCGGCCTAATTACTGTGTCTGATTGAGTTCAAAATAACCTCAGCTCCCAACTGTATTATCTGGGTGTGCTAGTGTGACTCTGAGATGTTTTAGTATGATTTCAATTAGACTATGATGAATACATATAGGTTAAAAGTCCAACCTCAGGTAAACTTACCTACTGATTGCCTGCCTGAGGGCATTGCTGAGTAAACCAGCCTGTTATAAAAGTCTGTGTAGGTAGCTGCATTTTTACCTGAAAAGGCACACCTGGCATTGCAGTAGTGTCTTAGTATGTAGCTGTAACATTGCCGAATTGTGAGTGGAAAAAGTGAATTGACCTGCACAGGGTCCTGATCTCACCCCAAATGGTATGAATTGGAATGTTCACTCTGTTCACTAATGCTTTCGCAGCTCAAAGAGCACAAATCCTAACAGCTACACTTCAAAATCTAGTGGAAAGCCTTCCCTGAAGAGTGGAGGTTTATTGTGATTATAAAAGCAAAGTGAGACTAAATGGATGGGATGTTCAACAAGCACATATGGATATGATAGTGAGGTCTCCACATACTTTTGGCCATATAATGTACTTTACTTTTTAATATGCCCAGTGGAACTCACCTTAAGGTTCCGCACTTCTGAAGGTTTTCATTCATTTTAAAATGCAAATGGCTGGCTATAGCATTAACTACACTATGCAGCAAGAGAAGGTTATGGCTGATCCTAAATCGCACATGATTATCAAGCCTTTTTGTTCTTTGATTCACTTGATTTAATGTTCTAAGTTTGAAATGATTGGATGCTTTGATGACTGGAAACAGAGCTTGCCTGAAATATTGACTGATGTATAGTGTACAGCAGTTGACTGGAAGGCAGAAGACAGAACCTGCAAAATATGTGTAGCATCCTTTTAAGGTCTAAATAAGAGTTTAATGAAGAAGAAGTAAACACATTTCTTTTGTAAATTAAGTAAGAGTGCAAGTATTCAATATAAGTAAAACTCAAGTAAAGTATAAATACAGAAAAAATGCTGAAATGTAGTAAGAATGTACAAGAATCCATACTTGTTTATTAGATTTTGTATGCATGTATAATTATTGCACTATGTCAGACTCCCAGTTAATATCCCTCTCAAAAATGTCCTCTCCCCCTAAGCATTTTACATTGCACAGTGGGCACATTTTATCCCAACTGATGACAAGAAGTTTAATTCAATCTTGCATAATATTCTGAGGAATTATATCCAGTCAGAGCAAGTTTTTATTCTTTAAACAAATTAAATTATGTGTAAAGTTACAACCCCCCAAATTGGCCTCTAATAATAACCTTAACCATTTGAAAACTGCGCATAATAGCTGACTTGAACATAATCTTGAGAAGACCTTGTATAAGAATCGACAATTAAATGCTGTTTCTATAGCTGCAAATGCCAAAATTAATTAATGTGCTCTGGGTATACTTTACGAATGAATCATGTACTGGATGTTGGCTCCTGTTTTGTTTTGCAATTTTCTGTTGTGAGGTCTGCCATTCTCTCTCTCTCTCTCTCTATCTCTCTCCCATATCCCACCCTCCCTCCCTTCCTCCCTCCAGCATGTCTACATTATTTATGATGGAAGTGCCATTTCACCACAGCTTCTGAGCTTGCTATAGTACAGTATTTTTTTTTTTTTTTTAGTGGCTGGCAGCAAGACAGCCACAAATTTTTCATCCCATATAGCTACACAGGGGAGAGCTACTGTGTCTACCAGGGATGAAGTCAGATTATATAGACTCCATCACACTGAGTATAACTTACACCACACTACAAAAACTGCCTACCTATGGGAATTAAATTCCCCAGTAAGTAACTTAGTTATGGATCAGACCCAGGCATGTTAGGGGGAGCGGGACATGAATAGGCAATTATGTAAAAAAAAAAAAAAATAAAATAAAAACTTAGGTGTGAATTTCTGTGCATGGCATAATAGACTCATGGCCCATCCTTTGTGTATTTCCATTTCACACTCACTTAAGTGAGACTTGAATCAGTGAAGGAATGACTACCAGTACACAGATAACATGTCATTTCCAAATTTAATATTTGTATTTATTCTTTTGGGTGGCATGGTGGTGTACTGGTTAGCACTATTGCCTTGCACTTCCAGGGTCTGGGTCCGATTCCCATCTCGGTGTGCATAGAGTTTGCATGTTCTCCCCATGCTTAGTGGGTTTCTTCCAGGTACTCTGGTTTCCTTCCAAAGACATGCAGATTAGGCTAATTGGCATTCCCAAATTTCCCGTAGTGTGTGTGTGTATGTATTTGTGTATGTGTGTATGTGTGTGTGCCCTGCGAAGGATTGGCATCCTGTCCAGGGTGAACCCCGCCTCATTCCCTAAGTCTCTCATTGTATAGGCTCCAGGCTTATTGACCCTGAACATAGGATAAAGCGATATAGACAATAAGTGAATAATAAGGTATTCCTTTGCTTACTGAGTAATTTATGGCTTTAAACAGTGGAACCTTGGATTGTGAGTAACGTGGTTTGCGAGTGTTCCACAAGACGAGCAAAAATTTGTAATAAATCTTGACATGAAAAACGAGCAAGTCTTGGTTTACGAATACCGAGTATCATGTAGCATGCATGTGCTTCTTGTTCAAATGAGCCAATAGTTTTTCTCTCGCGTGTGCTGCGTCTCCCCTGCTCTGTCTTAGTGCGCGTCTCTCACTGGTATAATCAACATCCTGGCACGTGTGTACTGTTTACTATAACATTGTGGCCAGGTATGTGCATGTAAAACATCTTTTATTTTGTGTTTGTATGTGTGTGTGCGTGAAAGTCGTTCCTTCACGCGCACTGTTTACATCAGAGAGGTTAAAGATACATTGTCACCCTGCACCGCACTTTGTGCGTGTGTGCGCGTCATTGGACAGCATGCTCCCTCCCCCCTCCTCTCGCCTTCACACACACACGCCTCCTCCTCTCGCCTTCACCTAAAAACACACACATGCACAGACTCTTAATTAAAACACTGCTCTGTCACGATTCTTTTCAAAGGTAAAGTGCAGGTTAATATGTTTTATTTTTACTTGACAGCAGTGATTCCGTTAGTGTGTCGAGTGTCATTAAAGATGTTCCATGTTAATTTGCCCATTAATGTGTGTGTGTGTGTGTGTGAGAGAGAGAGAGAGAGACAAAGAGACAGAAAGAGAGAGAGAAATTTTGACTTGAAAAACGAGCAAGTCTTGGTTTACGAATACCGAGTATCATGTGCCCCACCTCTCCCCCCCCGCCTTCACATAAACACACACATATGTACACACTCTTACTGGAAACACTGCTCTGTCGTGATTCTTTTCAAATGTGTTTCAATAAAACAGTGTTTCCATTAATGTGTGTGTGTGTGTGTGTGTGTGTGTGTGTGTCATTTCATTCTCAATTTAAAGAAGAGGTTTAGTTTTTTCATTAGACTTTGTGGCTTCACCTACATGTTTGGGTACAAAAGGGTCAAAAAAGTAGATTTTTAAATGCCATAATGCCTAATAGTAATTTGATGATGTGTGTGTTTTGTGTAATCCTCCCCAGATGAAAGCCATGCAAAAGATCAAATGAGTTTTGACAAATGCCTGTTTTGATGGCTCCAAGTTGGTTTAATTAAGCTTACTTTTTTGTTAATAATAAAAAGTTTGTTTTCAAAAATTTGACATATTTCGCAATCATTTGTATGGTTCGTTGTAAGTCGTCGTCCACCCCCCCGCCCACGCCCCCTACCCAAAAAAATAATAATCATAATACTTGTCCACCAATCCCCCTTTATTTTTTTTTACAATTTGACCACTAGTGAGGACATGAAGGAGCAGAAAAGCAGAGGTTTTTTTTTTTCTGATTCAAGCTCACAAAACCCTCCATTTTCCATCATTTATACAAGATGACACAAAAAAACGGGAACTTTTTTACAATATTTTATATTTTTATGGCTAACGCACGCTGTTGCCCGTTCCACTGATCCATGATTCCTAAAATGGCGGAGTGTTTACTTGTTAAATGTCACAAGCAGTGCTACCACCTGGTAATGGCTACCAATACGCATTTCAAAAATTCCCGTTATTCTGTGTCACCTTGTGTATATATATATATATATATATAG
>JAOVVB010000041.1:2324748-2334802 GCA_028570985.1 Heterobranchus longifilis | reverse complement strand
AACCATACTCATCATTGTGATTGATAGAAAAAATCATCAACTAAGTTAAGTTTAGCCTTTATTCGTCACACTGTTCCTGCACAGTGAAATTCTTTATTCTTTGCATATCCCAGCTTCTTGTTAGTAGGCAGGGGTCATCAGCCATTTTACAGCACCCCTGGAGCAGACAGGGTTAGGGGCCTTGCTCAAGGGCCCATGAGCATTTCCTAATAAATGTAACATATTAACAATAAATTTAACTTATAACATGCTGACTTTTAAACTAATTTCAACTTCAACTAATAAAATGTAATAATCATTGAAAAATCACATTGTTATAAGAGGAAAACTATTTGGGATGTTATGTTCTAGGACAATCTTTTTCTTTTCAAAATTTTCATTTTTGGTATCTCATTGATTATTTTCTTCATACAGCATTCTCCATTGTTGTAGTCAATGCTTAAATATATCATTTAAAGAGTAATTCAGTAAATGACAATTGGTATAATATAAAACTAAGTTCTGCTTCCAAAGTTAACAGCCATGTTGATTTGATCCCCTGGGGCTCCAACGGGTCATCTAACAAGGCTCACATGAGCTAATAAAACAATTGAATGCCCCTTAGGATGGCAAAATGGATTTCTCCCAGGGTAAATGGTGAGGGGAAAATCAATGAGGGTTTGTTACCAATGCTATAATAAACATATAGTAGTGTTTATCCTATTAAAAGTATTGGTTAGGAAGGGATTGGAAGTAAACCTAGACCTTTCAGTTTGCATGATAAAATTATACTACAAATACTAAACTTATCACTCATGTGCTACTTCCTTTTAAAGCTAGTGTGCTAGATTTTATACAAGCATGGTCTGCAGATGAGCACTTTCCACCTCACTTTAATAACATTTTAAAAGGTTAAATGAGCGCTGAGTGTCCTTTAGCCCTAATAGCCTTTTATTCAGCCTCTCCGTCTATGTCTTAATTTGTCAGATCTGTCATCTTGTGATCAGGAGGCCATCTCACGCACGCCTTTGCACTTTGTTCACCCCGGTAAGCTCCTGAAAATGAAACGAGCAATCAGCATATATTAGTTTTTCTTGGGCCTAATGAGTCTGTCTGAAGGAATAAGCTTAGTGAATGGCATGCAGAATCCCATTCTTTAACAGATGCTCAATTAGATATTAATTTTGGTAGTGCTAAGCATTGTGCTGAGGTTCACAGTGACATTTGGCTATAGTACTGTGTGAGTGGGATGGCAGGACTGTCAGACTTTTTTTTTTTTTTTTTTTTTTTTAACCTGGGAGACAATGAGCAGGTGGTGGAATGAAACGCACACACCCACACACTCACTTGTTGGAAGTGTGACAATATTAAAAGTAATTCGGGTGTCAATCAGAATTGGAATAAATACCATTCTGAATGACTGCACTTTAGATGTGGACATTAAAAAAAAAAAAGTTGCAGTCATCTTGTTGGATCCACTTAGTGGAACTCTTATTTTGCAAAGAGATATACATTGTGAGACATGACAGGGTTGTTGATCTTCTGCAAAAAGTGTTATGTTGTATGTATTTTCTCTACTACTGTTACAGTACAAACAAAAGTACAATATAGTACAATATGTGAAGCCACAGTTGCTGAATTTATGTGATCAGGACGTTTTTATGCACTTAGCTGTAATCAGGCCTGATTTTGTAAGTTACAGTATATGAAGGAGTGTTGGTTTGTGTTGGTTGTTGAATCCATGTTGAAGGAGGCATATTTGACTGAACATTTAAAATAACAGCATTTACTACAGATAATCATTAGCTGGTGTTAATATTTGGAAGTCTGGGGCATCCTCAGATGTCCTCAGAGTAGGCAGGATTTATTAGTACTAGTATTAGTATATTAAAAATCTGTTTATTACAAAAGACCTGAGATTAGGACAAGACCTTGTGTGACATTTAGATTCATATACAGTACTGTATAGAAGTCTTGAGCCACCCCTCATTTCTTCATATTTTGCTTTCAAAGACTTGCATGTATTTTTTTTATTTTGTCTAGAGGAATAGCTCTACAGCCTTCCTGAAAGACTTTTTTAGGCTTTTATTTTTTGGCAAGGTACCTTTACTTGACTAGAAGAATGTGTTTTGTTTCTAAAGTCACACAGTGACCTATGAATAATTCACACATAAAAATAAAAACATTTAACTTAAGGCATAAACCAGTGAGAAGCAGGTACGGATGACAGATGATCAGGCTGGTGATTATTATACTGGTGATGCTGAATGCTGAGTAGCTGGAACAGACGAGAGGGGAAATGAGGTTGCTGCTGATGTTGTTGCATACACAACCAATTATTAAATTGTCTTCAGGCACTTTGCAGCCTGTCAAGTGGTATAGACATAGTAAAACATTTGTTTCCATTTTGTTTATTGTATATAATTTAATTGTAATTTAATTTAATTTAACTTAAATGAGGGCAGCGCGGTGGTGTAGTGGTTAGCACTGTCACTTTGCACCTCCAAGGTCCAGGCTCGATTCCTGTTTGTGTGTGCATGGAGTTTGCATGTTCTCCCTGTGCTTGATGGGTTTCCTCCGGGGACTCCGGTTTCCTCCCACAGTCTAAAGACCTGCAGATTAGGCTAATTGGCATTCCCAAATTGCCTGTAGTGTGTGAATGAGTGTGCCCTGCGATGGATTGGCACCTTGTCCAGGGTGTACCCCTTCTCGTGTCTCCTGGGATAGGCTCCAGACCCCCCGTGACCCTGAATACAGGACAAAGTGGTATAGATGGTAAGTGAGTGAAATAAATGAGGGATGGCTCAAGACTTAGAGTACAGTGGAAAATACGTTCACAGAGTTAAAAGGACCATAGATATAATATACAGTATACATTTTTGGAAGTCAACATTTTCCATAACAGGCTGCTAAGGTTATAGTGGATCCCATATGAATGTCGGGTCTGTGATATGAGGTACAATTACTGTATTGGGTACCTAAATTGTTATATAAGTCAATGGCTAGCTTGTTTTTGGCATTCATGTTTCCAGGCAGGTCTAATAACACTGTTCTCAGGACTCTAGGAAGCATGTTATCAGTACTTAAATGTTTATTTTTCGCTGTCAAAAATTCTTAAATTGATTGTGGTGCTTTTTAATGAGAGTGCAGGAATCTTGATGTGAGACTACAGAGAGAGAAAACAGCACACACAGGCATGCATCGACCCACCCACCTATACACACTTACAAGTGAAAGCAGTGACAAAAACAGCTGCTGCAATGTAAATAAGTGAATACAGAAACTACCAGAGCATGTTATCCCACATGGCTTACTCTTATAAAGTAGTCCAAAATAACCATCTGCTCCTATGTTCTGTTTAGCACACATCAAAAACACATGACACAAACCAATACACATCACACATCAGTAATAACCTCTGGAACACGACAAGACAGCTATGGATTGTTCTGGAATGCTACACAGATGATACAAATACTGTGCATGCTCTTGTACATGTTGTTCTTTGTTTTAAATTAGGATGTTATGTAAAGCACCTTTTATTGATCTGTTCATGGCTGTCTGCTCTTGAAGGTCAAGGTCAAGAGTGCGTGAAATCTCTGACCACAGTTTTATGTTACAGTTGTTAGTGTGTGCTAGTGTTTGCTTGGGAGGTGTAACTAAAACTGAATATGTCTATTTATTAACAAGTTATAATCAGATTTAAGAAGGTTTATCAAGTCATTTATGTGGACAGAGGCAGTATTTAGCAAGCTGTAGTGCAACTGGGAGCTCAATACAAATATTTTCTCTGTTTATTTTACATGCAACATCAACTATTAACATACTTTTTATAAGTTTAATAACAAGGTGGACAGCATGCTGAATGCCGAATTCCTTATTATCACGTACTATTAATTTTTACTATACAGTCTATAATTTGTCCACTTGATATAAAGAGATATGTATGATGTAATGGATTACATTGCATAGTTGGACATTTTACTTTCTAATGTTTAGTTATACACAATCCAGCATGCAGACATTTTAAATATTTCACAGCAGACATTTTAAAGATTTTTCATTTATGTAATTGCAAAGAGCAATTACTCTGCTGCTGAATAAAAGCAACAGACGTGTTTGTGCTTATTTTATTTGAAAAAGGAATATGCATTAACCAGCTATTGAACAGTTATTGACATCCCACATACACTAGCTTGTAACCAAAATCTATATTTTATAATTAATAGGAAAAACAGAAAAAATGCAGAGTAATAGATGTTTGAACAATGGAATTGCTGAATAGAGAAAGTATAAATATGAGTTACCACTGGTAAGGTTTTTTTTATTATTAATATTAGATTTTGTTGAAAAGTATTGATGTGATTTAATTATTTATTTGTGGTGTAGTGGTTAGCACTGTCGCCTTCCACATCCAGGGTCCAGGTTCAATTCATGTCTCTGTGTGCATGGAGTTTGCATGTTCTCCCCGTGCTTGGTGGGTTTCCTCCGGGTACTCCAGTTTTCTCCCACACTCCAAAGATTATCCAAGATAATTAGGCTAATTGGCTTACCCAAGATGCCCGTAGAGTGAGAGTGTGTGTATATGTGTGTGCCCTGCGATAGATTGGCACCCTATCCAGAGTGTACCTGGATAGGGTGCCAATCTATCGTCTCCTGGGATAGGCTCCACGTCCCTGCGACCCTGAATACAGGCTAAAGTGGTATAGAATATGAGTGAGTGAGTGAGATCTTACATGTGGTTATACATGTCTGCTTTATATGTTAGTAAAGTGGTAACAATTTGCTATTTAGTTCTGTTAGTGATGTAAATTATGTGTCTAGAAAATAATTATGAATAAACAAATACATAAATAAATACATAAATGATAATTTAATTTAATTTAATTCAATAATGTGTGTGAAAATGACTCATCATGCTTCCTGAACCATTCTTTGACATTGTTTTTTGTGTTTAATTAACTCGTTGTGAACTCTGGGCTTTATGGCCCTGCTTGTGCTGGTGCATTTGTACTTTTTCTAATGGCTTTTTCAATTTCCAGGCCAGAGCCCAGCACATACAGTCTTCCATCTGTTTCTCTATTAGATTAGCAAAGAATGAATCAGACTTCTGGAGGCCAAGTGGTCAGAAATGAACGGAAGTTCACTGGGAGATTGGCCTGAAAAAGCAAAGGGCTGAGCAAAGCTAATTGCGAAAAAAAATTCAGAACTGGACAAGCATGACAGAATGCTAGATCTGTGTAGAGAGAGACACACATACGGTATCAGTCAAAGGTTTGTACACACCTACTTCATAGAGTTTTATTTTGTGAGGGTTTTTTTTCTACATTATAGAACAATACTGGAAATTTCACATATGGAATTAAGTACTGTATGTTACTGGTGCTGCTGATTGGTTTTATTGTTAACACTCTATTTTGTTAAGTTAGTTGTGCCTATTTCATCTATGGGCAATATCAAGACTTTACAGTCCTGACAGAAAAGCTATTTGGAGTTTATTAACACTACATCACAGTAGAAGAAGTTTTTTTTTTTTTTTTTCTTTGCATGTCTCAGGAAGGGGTCAGAGCACTCCTGCAGTAGAGATGGATAAGGGCCTTTGTCAAGGACTCAACATTGTAAGCCTGGGGGCGTTAACCCTCCTGAGCAGTAACCCAGAGCCTTAAAATTGTGAGCCACCAGTGGGCATATCATAGTTGATATTTTGTCAGATGCCATGTGTACCTTTCCGGCAAGCATTGTATCAACTTTGACCAAGTGAACTAACTAGCTGTGTTTTAAACTACTGTTTATAGTAAACAGTAATTTCAATCTAAATTATAAAAAGTACTTTAGTATTCAGTTTTGCTAAAATACAGAAAGTTTTGTATACATTGGGTGAATAACTGTGTAAAACAAACAGACTAAAAATACCCACCACATTGACGAAAGCCTAAGTGTGTGTATACTGATAGATTCCAATCACTTATGAACAGCTTTTCAAGAGTGTGAATGGCACATCTGATTTGTGTGTAGTAATGCCCACAAAACTGAAATAAAATGCATAGACAGATGTGGAAAATCATGATAAATCCTGAAAACAGTATCTGGAAAAACACAGCTGGTCCTTTAATTAATTTTTAGGGAGGGGTTTTCATTTAACAACATTTGAGGGACAAAACATTTACAAATAATATACAAGCAATAAAACGTCCTTGTTATGTGGCTCTGTAAATAAAATGTAACCTTTGTAATTTGGGGTATTTTGATATACTGTATATGTGTGTGTATGTGAAATATGCTAGACAGAGTTGAAAACAGATGTTTACATACTCCTTACATACACAAACATTTAAACATTACAAACATGTAATTTTTCACAATTCCTGACAATTTGGGAAGCCTTTACAAAATTCTTACAAAAAGTTACTGGAATTTTAACCATACCCCCTGACAGAGCTGGTGTGTCTGACTCAGGCTTGTAGGCCTCCTTGCTTGCTCACAAATCTTCTATTGGATTGCGGTCAGGGCAACTTTAATTCCTTGACTTTGTTGTTCTTAAGCCATTTTGCCATAGCCTTGAAAATCAGCTTGGGGCCATAATCCATTTGGAAGAAACATTTGCAACCAAGCTCTAACTTCTCTGCTGATTTACTGGGATGTTACTTAAATATATCCACTTAATCTTTCTTCCTTATAAGTGCAATAGACACTTTTGGAGTAAAGCACTTCCACAACATGCTGTGACCACCCCTGTGCTTCACGTTTGGGTTGGTGTTCTTTGGTGTTTTAGGACAATTCGGAGCAGTGGCTTCTTCTTTGCTGAGCAACCTTTGAGGTTATGTTGATCTGGATATAGATACATTTGTGCATGCTTCCTCCAGTGTCTTCAAAAACTCCTTTCCTGTTCTGGTATTGATTTGTACTTTTTGTTCTACAGTACAGTAAGCAAAGTACAGTCTCCTTCATGAGGATGGCTGCATGATCCCATGGTGTTTATACTTGCATAGTATTGTTTTTACAGATAAATGTGGTATTTTCAGGCATTTGGAAATTGTTTCCGATGATGAACTTAACTTGTGGCAGTCCACAACATCTACAGGTACACCTCCAATTGACTCAAATGATGCCGAGTAGCCAGATGCTTCTAAATCCATGGCATACTTTTCTGGAATTTTCCAAGCTGTATAAAGGTACAGTTATCTGAGTGTATGGAAGCATTTGACCCACTGGAATTGTGAAATAATGAATTAGTATATCCATAAACAATTGTTGGAAAAATTACTTGTGTCATGCATAATGCAAATGTCCTAACAGCGTGCCACACCCTTAGTTTGTTACCATGAAATCTGTAGAATGGTTAATTGGTTTTAATGACCTAACTGTATAAACTTCAAACTTAAGCTGTATATGTTTTTAGTTTGGCACTCAGAAAGACTTAAATAGCCTCTTGACATAAAAAAAGAAGAAAAAAATTGTCTCTCCTACTAACATCTGTATGTGTTTACTTTAGATCATTATCTGTGCATTCCAAATATTATTTATTTTCATATTTATCTACATTCTGCATCTAGGGGCACTTTTACTTTCAACCAGTTGGGAATTTATAAACCTTACTGTAATATTGGCCAATGGACATTGTTGCAGTAAAGACATTTTCACTGTTTTCGATTACAAATAAAAATAACATTCTGTTTCATCTTTACCACAAAATGTTGCCTTTAACTTAAAGGTCTATTAAACTCCAGAGTAATAATATACAGAAAATTTTAAATATGAAAACTGGTTATTACTTTTTTTTTTGTGATTCCAGGGTTACATAGTTTGGATTTCCCATAATTTTTGTGGCTGTACTCACATATGCTGACTTAAAAACTAAATTAGTTTGACTAACTGTACACATTTAAGAAATGACTAAAATACAATAAACTGTAGTACATGGAGAAACCAAAAAGAGCTGAAGTCAGAGGTTCCCACGACATCTCAAAAATATCAAAGAATGCAGAGGGAACGGGAAAAATGAAAAAAAAAATTCATTCTACTTCTTAGCCACATTCCTGGAAGGTTCTCAACACGTCTATCAAGTTGTCACTAATTTCCTTTCATGCACATGATCACACACTCACCAGGTCCATTGAGATTATTCTTATGTTAGTATTATGTCTGATCAGATCAGACCACACTCTTACCAGGCGCTTATCATGTGATTACTACGTTGTCATTGCATCTGGTGGGTTGGTATAAAAAACATGACACATGCAGTGCTTTTCATCACTAAGTGATGGTATGCGGAATTGGATCCAGTATTTATAACTAAATTCTCTGAACATGAAGTAGATGCACTGATAAGAGAGCAATAACATAAAGAAGGCAAAAGAAATCATGTCCTGACAACAGTGATTACGTAATAAACCATTTTGAAAGTGGCTTCACCCATATCAGCAAACGAATGAAATGTGCTGGACTGTACATAACCTTCAATTAAAGCTGAAAGTCTGCATTTGAACTTGTATTCATTATTTTATTTAGGCTTAAATACATTGTGCCAGACAGTTTAAATAATTTCTAACTTTTAAAACATGCAAATATTTATAGATCTGTGTATATAGCATATACAGTTATTTTAATTTATGGGCAGTTCCAGCATTATGTATTTGGACTCATACTGATAAACAAAACGCCTCCCACAACAAAGACAGCCACAAAAAGAGAACAACAAGAGACTTGAATGAACACCAAAGGTGCAGATTTGAAAATGTTTTTGGAATAAATAATTTAATTAAATAATAAACTAAGTTTAGGGTTATTAAGTTGATAGGTCTGAGTCAATCTTCTGAAAACAATATAAAGAACATGGTTAAATATTTTACTTTAATACTTTATTTTAAAAGTTTGAATAAACTGGCGGCACAGTGACGTAATGGTTAGCAGTATCACCTGGCACCTCCAGGGTTTGGGGTTGATTCCCACTTAGGGGAATCTGTGTGCATGGAGTTTGCATGTTCTCCCTGTGCTTGGTGAGTACTCCGGTTTCCTCCCTCAACCCAAAAACATGGAGAGTGGGCTAATTGGTGTATAATTGGTGCATAATTAGTGTGTGTGTGTGTGTGTGTGTGTGCCCTGCGATGGATTGGCGCTCTATCCAGGGTTTATCCTGCCTTGTGCCCTAAGCCTCCTGGGATAGGCTCCAGCCCCTCCCCACGAAACTGTGTACACGATTAACGTTATAAAAGATAAGTGAGTGAGTAAGTCAATTTCTTTATTTTATTCTTTTTTTCTTTGCAGTTTTCAGCATGTTTGTGCCTCTTTGTTTTTTGACACCTAGCATACAATCTTGCTGTTTAATTTGCAAGTTCAAGTTTAGTCAATATAAGCAAATGTTATTTTATCAGTATGGAGACTATACATCATGCCTACTTCTCCCCCCATGATAAGGTTTCCTTTTTTTGTACTTGTATTCAGACATGCTGTTAAAATTGAAAGAGATGAAGAGTACTGAACAGCAGCACCCCCTTCAGGTAAACTGCAACACGCTCTCTGTTCAGTTTACCTCAGGAAGGGAGAGGGGGCGGGGGATCCTATCAGCAGCTAGTCCGAACTGTCAATCGCAAATGTAGTGTTTAATTGTTAATTTGGAAGAGGTAAACCATGGTGTCTAAATCCATATCAAGTTTTACTTCAGGTAAGGACATTTTAAGTTATTTTCTTAACAAGTACGTCTAGTATTTCACCACAACAAACACACTGTCACTCATAGTAACACATGCTAACTATCCTGTACTAACTGAGAAAATTAGCCAGCTAAATCCTTAATGTGTTTTAAGCTTTGTAAATGTAACTATTGTTGGTCAGTTCTAAAAATAATAATGCCCATGTTTGCTGAATACACCTTATCACAATTAAAAATACAACAAATATTTTAACAAATAATATTCACAGGAAACAGAATTGAGCTAGTCTTTCTCAGTGACTCTTCTACTCTGAGTCGTTCGTTCTCAACGCTATGCGGTGCAATAGAGTCAAAAGAACGAACGACTCAGACTGGAAGATATGAGAGCTGAGCTACTCATTCTGTTTATTATAATATGTCCTTAGC
>JAOVVB010000041.1:2294854-2317340 GCA_028570985.1 Heterobranchus longifilis | reverse complement strand
TGGGGGGGGGGGGGGGGGGGGGGGGGGGTGGAACCATAGGTGAAGTGATGAAGGGTTTTAATTGGGATGTGTGGAATATTGGGTGGATCCGGAGCGCGGCAGGCAGCTGGAGCCGGTAGGTGGCAGGGTTAATCCGTAGAGTGATGCGGTATGGTCCAATGAACCTGGGTGAGAGCTTCTGTGATTCTGTGTGCAGATGTAGGTTTTTTGTTGAAAGCCATACCTTGTCACCTACTTCGTACAAACGTCCCGGAGGGTGTCGACGGCGATGCTGGGCGACATAGCTGGTGTTGGCGCGTTGGATGGCGAGGTTGGCTTGATTCCATATCCGTCGACACCTACGGACCAACTGTTGGGCCGATGGTATGTCAAATGGGCTTAGGTTGGTAGCAGAGGAGACGTGGAGGTTGTGGGATAGCTCTGCCCATGTGAGGTAGCGGGCCCAGGAGCGCTGGCGATCAGAAACAAAACACCTCAGGTAGCGCTCCAGCTGTTGGTTGGTCCGTTCCGTCTTACTGTTGGTAACCGGATAACAGACTACTGGTGGAATCGATCAGACGGCAGAAGGCCTTCCAGAACCGGGTGGTGAACTGGGGCCCCCTGTCCGAGACGATGTCTTTAGGGAACCCATGCAAGCGGACTACGTGTTCCAATATCAGCTCGGCGGTGTTTTTTGCTGATGGGAGTCCGGGGAGG
The DNA here is from genome assembly GCA_028570985.1 of Heterobranchus longifilis. Classification (NCBI taxonomy): domain Eukaryota; kingdom Metazoa; phylum Chordata; class Actinopteri; order Siluriformes; family Clariidae; genus Heterobranchus; species Heterobranchus longifilis. The sequence goes on along the minus strand of JAOVVB010000041.1, from coordinate 2,316,644 downwards.
GCCACCAGGTGCACGGCCTTGGAGAATCGGTCGACGATGGTTAAGATTGCGTCTTTTCCTTCGGAAACTGGCAGGCCCGTGATGAAATCCAGGGCGATGTGGGTCCAGGGGCGTCCAGGAACGAGAAGTGGTTGAGGCTCTCTGGGTGATGGCTTGTTGACGTCTTTGGCCCTGGCGCACACCAGGCACACCTGAACGAACTCGTCGATGTCCCTCTTCATGGATGGCCACCAGAACGCCCGCCTCACAAACAGAAAGGTCCGTCGGGTTCCAGGGTGTCCGGCGAGGGGCGAGGCATGGCCCCACTGAAGGACCTCCGATCTCAGGTGCTGTGGCACGTAGAGTCGTCCAGGCGGCACACCTGCCGGTCCGGCCTCCACAGCCTGTGCCTGGCGCACCCTTGTCTCTAAGTCTCAGTGGAGGGGTGCAATGATTAGTGAGGATGGGATGACAGGCACGGGGTCTGCCTGGGGGACATCTTCCTCGTGTTGTTGGCCTTGGTGTTTTTTGACCCCGGGCGGTATGACAGGTGGAAGTTGTACTGTTCGAAAAATAAAGCCCACCGTGCCTGCCGTGGATTAAATTGTTTGAGGTTTCGGATGGTTATGAGGTTTTGATGATCCGTGCAGACAATGAACGGCTCACTGGAGCCCTGGAGCCAGTGACGCCATTCCTCCAAGGCCCACTTTATGCCCAACCGTATCGCTGCTGAGTGGGGTTAAATTTCTTGGAGAAGAAGCTACAGGGGTATAGCTTCTGGTCTGGGCCTCGTTGGGAGAGAACAGCGCCGGCGCCTACATCCGACGCGTCCACCTCCACAATGAATGGTTTGTTGGCGTCCGGGTGGAGAAGAATAGGAGCGGTGGTGAAGCGGTGACATAGTTATTGAAAGGCAGAGATGGCTGGAGTGAGTTGAAATGGACGAGAGGAGGGCCTGGTCAGGGTGGTTAGTGGTGCCGCAAATGTACTGTAGCCCCGGATAAAAAGACGATAGAAATTTGCAAACCCGAGAAACCGTTGAAGCTGCTTGAGTGTCCTGGGTAGGGGCCAATGACGCACAACTTCTAGTTTCTCCGGGTCCATGGCCACACCCTGGGGCGAGATAACAAAACCCAGGAACGTAGTGGAGTGCTTGTGAAACGCACACTTTCCAAGCTTGCAGTACAGTTGGTGAGCGAGTAATCTCTTTAGAACGTCTTGGACGCTCTGGCGCAGAGTAGCGATCTCTCCGGTTAGCTTATTGATAAGCACGGCATGCTGGTTCACCACATCGCAGACGTGCGTATGATCTGCTGGGTTCACCGCGGAGCGTCAGTCATTCTGTCAAGAACTAACCTGAGTAGACCAGAAGACGTAGCTTTAGCGGTTAGCCCTTTGTAGCCTGGATGGTAAACCCAAACGCGGAGTAACACGAGTAGGCAGGATAACCAAGCTATTTGTTTTAAGGACTCTCACAAATGGGGAGCAAGGGATAAACACAATTTAGCCCACGTCCTATAAACACACACTCAATCTGAAAGCAAACCCAAGAAAGTGAGTACTCACGGTTTGGCGAAAAGATCCGAGGCAACATGGGCAAACTCAATGACTGAGTTTGTTTACTCCTCTTATACTTCCTGGCTCGCGACCGCATTACTTCCAGGTCCTAGTGACAGGCCTAGACTACAGAATACAATAAAGAGTTAAATGTTTTAGGTTGGAAATCAATCTTAACATGCTGTAAAGTCCAAAAGCCTTAGGACAGTGTACTTGCATTCATATATTAATATATATGATAATATATATTATATAAGTTAATATAATATAATATATAAATATATTATTATTAAACAAATAAACAAACAAACAGAATTTATGCCTGAAAAAAACATTTTCTATATATATATTCTATCTAGGGTTTAATCATCAAGCCAAATACCATCACCATTTATTTGTCCCTTATCATTTACAAATAGCAACAACACAACAGCAGCTGAAGGATTTTCTACTTGCATTAGAGAACAATATTAATTTGGTTTTAAAAATTTCCGAAGTTTTATATACAACAACAAAAAAGTTCAGAGGTGTTGTGCAGTGGCTGGGAATTGACCTTCCTCATCACAGGTGAAAAGTCTCAGTCCACTGAGTGACCAGTACAAAGGTAGGGCTCATTAAAAGAAGAAGAAGAACAAGCAAAAACAGAAAAAAATTTTTTGTAGACATTACACAACTGATAAAAAGTGCTAAAATAGCAAAGTAATCAGCTAATGGTAACAATTAACACTGTCGTTGCTTATAATTGCACACACCATTATGTTTCATTTCTTGCAATGTTATCCTTAACACACAGCTAAGGGTTATATCTGTTTAGTATCTAATGCCTGTTTCGTAAATACTGATGTGCATAAACTGTTAGTTTACTTGTAAATTATAGTAAGTCAAAAATGGAAGAAGTATTCTAATACGAACTCTTCTATCAAGCACAAGAGTTACAGATTCTGCCTCATTTTTCTTCTCCTTGCAAATTGCTGTCCTGACCCCTTCTTGTCCTCTAGTTTTCTCCCATATTGCACACAATACTCGATCATCTTGTTCACTCACCTCGCTCTCTCTTTCTCTATCTCTCTCTCTCTCAGACTCTTGCACACACAAATTAGATGGGTGCTGTCTGGAGTTTACAGACCTATAGTGCACCGCAAAACCTTTTTATTCACAATTTCACCATCCCTGATCTTCCTTGCCAACAAGAAGAAGAGGCATTAACCACCAATGGGTAAATGTTTAGTTTTCCTTTCCCACATCTGCTTCGCTGTGATAAATAAGTGGAAATGTGAGCAAGGTGTACAAAGCACTGTAGCAAGAAGGCAGCATACAGAGACACAAGATAAGTAGCACACAGGGGAGCATTAGTATAGAAGTGAACATTTCTGTAGAGACAGACGGAAGGGAGAGTGTGAGTAAATTAGAGTCAGATAGTGCTGACATCTGAAATCAGACTGACGGAGAAGGCTAGTGCGCTGGGAAAATCAAGTGTAGTGAATGTATTTTCATCCCTTAAGCGAAATGTCTTGTACTTGTCAGTGTGTATAAGCCTGCACGGAGCAGACATCCTCGCTGATCTAATGAACACTGAAAGGCTTGATAGTTCTGCTATGATTTTATATTGTGTGACTACAAAAACACCAATTAAGCGCATAAAAAAATATTTTACCAATGTCTGGAGAGACTTGTTCATAACAATTTACAGCAAAACTTTGGGTTGCAAGTACCTTGGTTTGCGAGCATTTTGCAAGACAAGCAAAAATTTTAGGTGAATTTTAACTCGGTAAACGAGCGAGATCTTGAAATATAAGCAGTACTGTGGGTAATCGTCTCCCTCAGTTCGATTCCTGGCCAGGCTTGATTCCCATCTCTGTGTGCATAGAGTTTGCATTTTCTCCCTGTACTTGGTGGGTTTCCTCCCACAATCCAAAGACCTGCAGATTATGCTAATTGGTGTTCCCAAATTGACCATAATGTGAGTGTGTATGCCCTGTGATGGATTGGCACCCTGTCCAGGGTGTAGTCATTGCTTGCCAGCCTCGTGCTCACATGCCAGCTGGGCACTGCCTCTGGTCACGCAAGTGCACACACACAACTTTCCTCTTCTTTTTTTCTATCCTCCCTTCTTAAACCATTTCCTTTGCCCGTTATCCTAAATAAAAGGAAACCGGAGTACCCGGAGGAAACCCACCAAGCACGGGGAGAACGTGCAAACTCCATGCACACAGAGAGAGGAATCGAGGAATCGAACCCGGACCCTAGTGGTGCAAGGCGACAGTGCTAACCACTACACCACCGTGCCGCCTAGCACTATACCACCTTGTAAAATAAATATATTAAATAAATTACTAAGTATGATTTCTTTTTTACCAACTATACTGTTAGGGAAGACATATACTACTTTACTATAAAATAAATAGACTCCATCACTCCACCTTACTTACTTATTTTTTTCTGGTTTGCTACAATATAGTTTCATTTACAAAAACACTTGAAAAAAAAAAAGTGATTGGCATCATCAAGGATGCAGTCGACCCCTAAGTACACTTCAACCCCCATGATCCTCTATCCATGACCTCATCACAAGAATTCCACAAACACCTATCCCTTCATAGCTTCCTGATCACTAATGGTAGTCACCTGGCCTGCCAAACACATTCTTTTTTTCAGTTCTGTTTGCATTTCAAAGACAATGACTTAAAAAGTCAAGGATACTTTATGGGACAAAAAGCTCTTGGAATTGTGGCTTCAATATTGCACCATCTGGCTGTGATCTACAGTAGGTCTTTGTTATAAAGTAGCCTTATAAAAAAATAAATGAATAAATATATAAATAAAACATTCTGGGTATCAGCCCCAAAACCTCAACCATTGAGCGATAAATGCCATGAGTGGAATGTGAAATTGACTGAGGCATGAATTAAGACCTCTCTTTTTTGAATTCTGAAAGGAGGGGGCAGGAAGTGAGTGAAGTGGTGAATGATGAGCATGCTTGTTGGCATGTTTGTGGAAAACTCTGAGCTTTCATCTCTGCTGTGCTCAAAGGCACAAGATTACCCAAAGTCTGCCAGCAGCACAAAACCTATTTGTTTCCAGAGAGAGAGACAGACCGAGAAAGAGGCTCTCTTTGTGGTTATAGAAAGGTCTAATGTAAGGTCAGTCATTTTCCCCATAATTTCTGCTTCCCTATTTTCTTTCTAAGGATTCTGATAAAAAATGCTTCTTTTGCTAGCTGCCATTGCATGGTTCATTGGTCATAGTGATCATAAACCTAGATAGGCAGCATTCTCACCTCTGTAGTCTTGAATGGCATATACTATATATTCAGAGTTGTATGGTGTTTGTGAAATTAGTTTGCCAACTGGTAGATATCGCTTGGTCTGATTACAAATGTCAAAGATTTCAGCACTCCAGGGCTGGCACAGAGTTTATGTTTTAATGTTATAGCTCCATAATCCCTGGCTTGATCCCTAGCTCTGGTTACGTTCTGTCTAATGTTTTAGATCTTCCTGTGTGTCTATGGGTTTCCATCAGGTTCTCTGGTAAGTGGATTGGCTAAAATATATTGTGCATGTAGTGTGTGATTGAATGTGTAAATGTGGCTCTGTGTGGTGCACTAAGATGGACTGGCATCCCATCCAATATGTATTCCTGCCCAATACTCATTGGTCCTGGAATAGACAAGCTGGTGGGTTGCTCCTAGAATAGCTTCTCGACAACAATGACCATCCCAGTAATAAAAGTGAGTGCATTCAACTTCATAGCTGTTATCATTAAACCATAATGACACAAACTACAAGAATAATGTTGTGCTACAGAAAAGTTATCACCTTATCATGGAGAGATTCAGTATGACTCTGAAACATTCAACAGCTGTCTGTGACTAGGAATACAGCCCTGGACATTTTGATAACCATTACTCATGGCCAGTGTTATAAGGCATCTTGGAGTTTTGTTTGCATTCTTGCATTTGAACCTTCACACTTTTAACATGCGAGCAAGAACACGAACATAATATGAATTCTAGTGGTTGAAAATGACATGCTAACCTTAAATGTCAGTATGCTGGTCTTAGTTATAGATTTTGTTCATGATTAATGAATAATCACTTATAAAACAACTTGTAAAAAATATCTTCACCCACCTCAACCCCTTGTTTTGCATGGAGCAAAAGCAAGAACAAAATGCATGGGAACTTGTATTATTTAAACCACAGGATAACAAAGGTAAGTACTGATTATTTGCTTGTTTTACTGTAAACTTAATGGTTAAGCTGATTTGTTGTGTTCTGCTCTTAAATTTGGCACCCGGTTACACTTTAAGTATGTATGACTGGATCACATTACACTGAGTGGATGTCATTATTTAGTTACCAGAGAGTGTCTACTACAGTGCAACAACGTGTGGTGGTGGCATGATGGCGAGCATTTCATACTCTTAACAATTATTCAATCAAAATAAATTCTGTTAATATGAATAATTCTTAAAGTACAAAACAACAGCTAGTTTATTGTCAACCACTGGTGAGATGCTAGAAAAATATAATAAAAATTGAAGACTTTTTGATATGTGAAGTGGGGAGAAAAATAATAATACAATTAATCTGTTAATTCTTGCTCCATCTAAGACAATAGGTCTAATCAAAATCTTTACAGGTTGCGTCAAAGTGTTTCTTTCTAATTGATACATACCAGCCTCGCAAACAATGTGAAACGCTCCTTATGTGAGTCATCTGCCTATTCACCCATATACAAGTTTCAATCCTTAAAAAAAAAAAAAACGAAATTAAAGACTCCAAGGGTTTTTGAAACTGTTGACATGCTGTTCAGTTTACTCTCCTGCCACAGGAATGCACTTGTCTGAAAATGCTGTATTAAAGGAACTTCTTTCAATGGCTCAACACAAGTCTTGTGCTTACAGCTTTCAGAACAGCAAACTAAAACATTACTTGTCATCTAGATATTATATGGCACCATATGTAATTTAAAAGTAATGTATGGGAGTGGGTGTATTTTAGTATTTTAGTATTATTGTTACACTTTATATTGCAGAATGATGCAAACTCTTTATAAAAAGAGTTATATTTACACTTTATAAAAAACTGCTTGACGTTCAATAGGGTATGTTTGTTTACATGCTCATGTCTAATTTAAATATTTAACCTTGTACAGACCCATGAGCTGTTCTTCATTTGTAGATCGCTATAGATTGATCATAAAGTTTTTGCTTGTTTATTTAATGTTAACCGAACATAGTGTATTGTTTAATTTTAATGTTGGTCAGCCATTCCCAAACTTAAGAAGGACCTATTTGAAAACCTGCTGCGGCTCACCCAATCCTTTAAAAGCAGCAAGAGTTTTAAAAAAAATTAAGTGCTAACAATAAATTGTTAAGCCTGTATTCTAAGTGTTTGACACTGGGCAATAAAAATAGTTGATGATGTTCCTCCATTAGTAGCTTCCCTTTTGCCATTATTATATTATGTATTATATATGTAGGAATTATGATTCCTCGCTAATGACTGCATATAGGATGCACTCTGGTTTAAAATGAAAAATTACACGGAATGTATTTCTGTCACGGTTGTTTTGGGGTTGCAGGCGAGGCATAAGTGCAGAGGTTAGGCTATAAGATGTTTAATGAAAGAAAACAAAACATAAACAAGCAAACTCTAATCATGAACAACTAAACAAGTACTATGGCAAAAACAAAACTATAACCCAAACCAAACCTCCCCAAGGCCCTGTGTCTGGTTTCCTGACATTGAACCTGCCGATCGTGTCCTTTGGGCAGGGTGGCAGGGCAGGCAGGTCAGGAGAGATTCCTCCCCATCTCTGTTAGGAGGCATAACAGAGATAAGGTTCTTGTCGATGCCGGACAGCGGAGCGAACACTTGTTCGTCGAGGGCGGCGAGCAGTGGAGCGAGCACTGGGTCGTCGAGGCCTGCGGGCGGCGGACCGAGCACTGGGTCGTCGCGGGCAGCAGAGCGAGCACTGGGTCATCTTGGCCGGCGGGCGACGGATCTGGCACGACGTCCTGGAGGCCGGGCGGAGGAGGAGCTGGCACGACGTGCTTGAGGCCGGGCAGAGGAGGAGCTGACACTTGTCAGGGCCTCCACTGAGGCTAACTGGCGGGTCAGGGGGTTCAGTTGAGTGCTCCCATCATCTGACCATCCTGGGAAATTAAGTCCAAAACGTCAAAACAAAACATAAGTGTCCTACGGTGTGAGGCGCCCTCTATGGGTTAACCCTGACAATTTCTTTCATAAATATTATAAACAAAATGTAAAAAAAATCATAAATATCTAATAACAATTTAAAATTTAATTACCAAAGAGACAATTCAAAGTATGTATTTATTTATTTATCTTACTTTTGTGTCAGCTTAATTTCCCTACCCTTATTCCAAAATTCCTTACACACACCAAAATCACAATGTATCCAAAGGTGACTTCATCATTCATAGTAGTGATTATTATTGTTATTATTTTTAAATGATTTTAGCTATTTTTTCATGGTACAGTGAAATGCTTTATGGTACAGGGCACTATCCAACATTAACAAATGCTCGTTTGACATTCGTCTATACTTGACCCAAGATTTTCAGGTATATACAGTACTGTATGACCTCGCTTTATCTCATCTTTCCAGCTGCTTTGTCGGCACCCTAGTGCTGCTCATTCACGAAAAAATATCAATGTTTTCATTGGCTGGATTTAAAATTTGTCAAAGACGTTTACAGTGTCTGTGTGTCCAATACATAGATAGTGTCTAAAGATAAACCAAGAATTTTAATAGTTTTCCTTTAAAAAGGAAAAAAATGTCTGTTTTTCAGCACTTAACAGATCATTACTGATGGTCTAAAAAGCATCTTATTATATCCTATTGCTTTTTTCGGATTTCTCATATATATAATATATTCTCATTACAATTAACCAATATCTTTGACATTCAAAGCTATTACTTGTAATAAGGTATAGCTCAGTAGATATATCCTAATTACTGAGAAACCTTTTTAAAATTTTTGCTTCCTCATCATCCATGTGGTTTAACACAGTGATTAGAAAAAGAAGTGGTCACGTAGGACGTTTGTTTAATTAATTCACTCATTCACTAACTCACTAACTCACTAACTAACTAACTAAATAACCAAATTTTTGCATTAATCCTTCAATAGAACCAGCCTCCCAGTTTCCATAAAGAGAATTATACCCTTGTACTACAGGGCCATCCATGAAAATTGCCTTAGACTGAAATTGTATCAGATAGCAAACTACATCTACAGTTATTCTGATGCATGGATGGCACTTAAGATGGTGAGTAAGGTTTAATTAACAGTAAAGGAAGTATGTATCGCTGTCTTGAATTTTGTAAGCAAGGCCTCTATTTTTACTGTCTTTCTTTATATCTAGTTTTAGTGCAACTCAAATGAGGTAAGCTCTGTCCAGCATCTTAAGCTGGAAGATTTTTCTATGCAACTTTAGCATAATTCCATAAAAGCAATGACTCATTGTTTTGAATGTTCTCTCATCAAAAATATTCTCCTTCTCTATACTAAAGTGTACGAATGTGAAACATGATCAATTGTTAGTATTCTTATCCTGCTAAACAGGAAAGAGAGATGAACTAACCAATCACATTGATCCTAGTGCTATCACATGGATTCATTTATAATTAGGTAATAAGACATTGTTTAAAGCTTCATCTATTGACTATCTTGCTTAACTCTATTTTAATTTAACCAGATCAGTCATTCTACAAAATGTTTGAAATTCTCATTGTGTTTAGAGGATTGTTGGCTCTCAGTTCTTTCAGGTAGGAAGGATTAAAAGTTCTTTGGTATTCAAATCTCCAGAAAAAGCATAATTTATGGACGGCTTATTGGCAGAGGTGGCACTTTGGTTAATTTTACTTCATTCCTCAATCTGAGGGAAGAACAGACAATTACACAGCATGCTCTGTGCAGTCTTTAAAATAGTATTTGTATAACAGAGGCTTTTTGTGCTATATATCTTGTGTTAACCAAAGTGAAAAGCTAAGGTGGAGCCAACTCAATTTGGCTGAGTAAGCCAAAGGCAAGAGAAACCTCATGAGGAGGAAATCTTGGAAAGCACTACACTCTAAAGGGAACCTATCCTGATATTGGTGCCACTGAAGCATTTTCGGAAGGAAATCATGATACTGGAGAAGTAGCCGATGTGTTTTTCCAGTTTTAGCAGAAAATAATGATTGACTTTGGACCTTCCTCACCTTTTTAAACTCCTTTCTGTTTGTGTCTACAAAGGCTAGCTTTACAACATCCACTGGGAATGAATGATATGCAGGAGTTTGAAGGTGGAAAAAGTGAGCATTAAGGGTAGATTGTAGTATCATTGACCCGTGCTCTCTGTGGTCATGGCCTCATGCATCCTATCAAAAATTATGAACAAGGCTTTAAACATCATACTTACAGTAACCCTGAATTTAAGTACTATATATATATATATATCTTCACATTGACATGGCTGGCAAACATATATCACTATTTTCATTATTATTAGCCAAGGTCAGTGGTTAAGACTTCTCAGAAGGTCATCAGTTCAAACCCCAGCACCACAAAGCCCTTCCTGTTTTTAAAGGGCCCTTGAGCACGGCCATCTAAAAACTTAGATGTATAATGAGATAAATGTAATTGGTACTGGATAAGGGTATCTGCCAAATGCTATAAAGATTATTATATTCGAAATTTTCTGTGCACTGAAATTTGCAAGTTTATTAGTTAGTAAAAGCCTGTCTGTCATGTTTTCCATGTTTTTGTTAAAATATTTCCTTATCTTTTCAGACAGTTCGAGTCTTGTGACGCGCATCTATTTGACACTGACAGGGGGGCGAAAACAATTAATTAATCCTCAGAAGGCCAGCTGTGAGGCTGTCCTTTCCATTCACAGGGGTTTTCTCAGAGCAACCACTCTTTAGTGGAATTTAGTGTCGTGTCAAGTCATGCCAGCAAGTATGTTTTTATCTGGATCAAAAACCACAACTAACTTGCCTTTTTAAGTCCAGTGGAATTGAACTCTGGGTTGTTTTCCCCCTCAGTGCAGTTTGTTTGGGCAGGTCTGTACACAGCAATCGCACTCAGATGTGGACCAAAGTAACCTCACCAAGACCCTTTCTGCACTGGTCCCAAAACGAACTGTGTGAGTTTAGTTTGTGATAAGAAAGTGACCCAACTTTGATCTGGACTAGGTACCTGGAGTTTTGCAAGTCTGAGCTAAATGCCTGCAGTAAGCAGGTGCTCTTGAGGTGTTTGCATGCTAGCCAAACACAATTTCAGTTTAACATGTTGAAGATCAACATATCATTATAATGCTCAACATTTACTCCATACGTCTGGCTAGGGTTAGTCCAATATGCTACACATTTTTGCAAATTGTAACAAAGTATTGTATGTTCAAGATGTTTTGTTTGGTATATTTCCCAGAAAATTACCTCAGTTCAAAACAAATGCAGTTCTGCTGTTTCTTTATGTTGAACAGGAAATTTCATACAAATATTTGCAGATCATCATTCCATTATTAATTCCAGCCCCAAACTTGAATTTATAAAAATGAACATTGTGATTTGACATATAGTGACAATTTCGTTTACTTCAATTTTTTTATTGTGCAAACTGAATCTGAACCATAAGCAAAAGAAACAAAGATTGCAAGCTGGCCCACTGATTCAGTCTAGTGCAAATGAAAAGTGACCTAAAAACTACCATAAACCCATTTTCCCCTGTCTAGTTAATGACATAACCCATCAACACAGCTCGTACAGTACTGAAGTAATAATATTAAACAAAATTATGTAAATGTATAATTTGGGGTGCTCATGTATTTTGAATAAGTTCTACATTAAAAAAGTAATACCTGCAATATCTCATCCAAAAAGCTGCTATAGTCTGTAATTGCTACAATGCTGCCAAAAGCTTTTGGCAATAAAATTTCATAAAATTGTATTTTACGTTCCAGATTAATGCTGGCAAAGAAATTTAATTATGAAAATGTAACATAAAGTTTAGTGTGATTTATGTACTGTAATGTGCACTGTCGGCCAATAGCCAAACATATTTGGATGACATCTAATGGTGAGGTTCTTATAGCAGCATCCCATACTTATTTACGCCATACTTTACAGCTATATTTAGTTGTTTTTGTGGATGTGAGACTTTAAATCCAAACAAATAGCGGTACATGTGTTCTGTTTACCTGCCAAAGCCACAATCCTTGGCTAGAATGCTTAAATGAAAATCCAAGAAGGTGAAACTTGTGGCCTTCTGGATTGACAGGCAAGCAAAATGTCTCCTCTTGATTAGTTAAGTGCTGGTGGGTCAGGGATTTTTTTCCCTCATTTAAAGTTTTCAGTCCTGGCCCTGTACTTGAGTAGTTTAGGAGGAGAGGTGGCTGAAGACTCTTGCACAGTACTGTAGTGGCTTAATTACAGCTAATGGAAAGTTACTATAAGTTCTATTATAACATATTTTATATCAATTTAAGTCAAATCACTAAAAGTGACTTGGAGTCACCAACCCCATTTTAAATAGACAGTTTAAATGCCTTTCTTGAATATGCATTTAGGCATATAGGCATTGCAAACACAATAACATTTTGTGTGCTTATTGTATGTTGACAATTTTAGCTGGTTGAGTGATAATCTATAAAATATTTTAAAAGGTTTTTTTAAATGGCTATTGTGATGGAGAACGTTTCAAGTCTAATGGCCCATGAGGCATCCAGTGGTAATTAGGTGTATAAATGGAGATGGCCAGCTTTGTCAGTTAATTGAGCAGGAAATCAGATATAATATGTGGGAAAAAAATACCTCAAACTGTTGCACTTAATGAAGGTATTCTAAAGGCAAAATTAAAGCTTGGCCTCATTAAACAAATCTCTAAAATCAATGGATTATTACTGAGACTTTTAGCTTCAAAGCTTAATTATGCTTTAACTGGACCTTTCTGTAATATACCTAATTATTGTGATCAGTATGAATGTTTTTTTTTTTTTTAAATAAAACATGTAATGTAAACTGTGCCATATTTAAGTAACCCTACATTTACAGTTCCAATGACTCTCCCTTCTTTGATCATCGTCTCATGGGTCTCATAGTGCTGATGATTTAAGGATGATTCCCAGCCTCATTATCACTCAGTGGAAAAAACTCATCACAGGAGATGAGTCTCTTTCCTCTGAAAGTAACCTTGGAATCACATGGAGACTCGAGTGTGTCTGATTGCTGCTGGGAAACGCTCATCAGTGTGACGACTGACCTTGGTGTGGCATGATGACACTTCACCTCAGGAGGCTCTTCATAAAGGGCCAGGTGGTGAGATGAAGACCGGCTCGCCTTACTAAGGCTGTTGCTATGTGTCCTTTGTCTAGTGTTAACGTTCTCGATGCACTCTGTTTTACAATCTAAAAGTTGCTTCTTCAGTAGGGGCTACATTATTAAAACAGAATGAAGACAGAGCAACACCCCATCATTAAAACGAATAAATACAAATCTTAGCAAAAAGACACGTCTAAGCTTTAGATTTTTGAGGATGTCTCCTTGAGACGATGTTAGATTTCATCTTACTAATTATTTATTTCTATTTGTTAGCTCATTGTTTAACTTTTACAACTTTAACTTTTAATATGTGGATCCATAGAAGTCCCAGTGAAATTACCTATTGCTCTAAAATTGTTATTTATAGAAAATTATTCTAGTATTTCTGATCAATCCAAAATGAGGATTTAACACGTGTGGTAGAACTGTTGGAAGAAAATAATTCAAACTTAAGTTCATAGATGTATATGCATTTATTCAGGTGCTTCCATTTACAAAACAGCAGTGTTCATGGGGGTTAATCATCCAACCAGTTCAACGAACCAAAGTGTCCTTTAATGAGTTTGATGTTCCATTAGCTAAAGAGCACTTTAGCCTCCTAACCATCCTTTCCCTGATTTGATTGTGCCTTGTAATTAATTCATTTGAGATAGACATCTGTGGTCACCCAGAAAATGTGTCTTTTCCTTTGCAGATATGTTCGTGCGGCAACGGCAGTGTGTTATATTGAATTAATGTGAATAAAGTGTTTTTATTTGAATCCCAATAGCATCCAAAACTTTGGATGACCTGAAGAGTGTAGATAAGGGTCTTCTTAAACAAATTTCCACATTTTGCAATTATAAAGAATACATTAAACTACAGACCATAAAGGATTTAATAACAGACATGTACACTGTTGACATTCTGGAGAATCTTTGAAAAGATTTAGACCTATTGGTTGTTTTTGAATTGATTTGGGGGATACTTATAGATACAGTATCTACAGTATAAATCTATATCTACAATCAAATTACGTAACAGAGGTTTATTTGGGTTTTATAGCACATAACCAAATGCTGAGTTTCCTCCCTTGAGATTTATTATCCCTTTATGCCTTCACTGCAGATGTCTTGATCTGCTGCTTGTTTGTGGGTCTCTCTGCATTCATTCTTGCATTTTTTTGTAAAAAAAAAAAAAAAAAATCATGCTTTGTTTGGTTTAGATCAGGTGACTGACATGGCTAGTAAAGAATATCCTATTTTCTATCCATGTGCAATATAAAGCACCATCCTATTAGTTTTGTAGTATTTTGCTGAATCTGAGCAGAGTATAGCTCTATACATGTCTGAATTCATTCTGCTACTATTCACGTTGTAAGTGAACACCAATGACCTGGTTCCATTGGCAACCATACATACTTATGCCGTAACATTACCTCTACCATGTTTGACAGATGATGTGGTATGCTTTGGATCATAAGCTGTTCTTTTCTTAATTCTGGTACAAGGTAATTTTAGTTTCATCAGTCCAAAGAATCTAGCAAAGATTTCTGTGAAAGGCCTTTCTGTTCTTGAATTTTATCAATGCTTTGCATCTTGTTGTGAAATGCTTGTATTTACCTCATGAAGCCATCTTTTTGACTGTACTTTGACAATGACATGTTTATGACTTGGCCAGATGTTATGGAAGGGTTCTTTTTCACCATTGACAGCATTCTGTGGTCATCCACTTTAGTTGTCTTCCATAGTCTTCCAGGCCTTTTGCTGTTAATTCAATCTTTTGTATTGCCCCTTTGTTTCTGCTGTCTCTCTGATGGGTTTATTTAATTTTTTTAGTCTAATGATGGCCTCCTTCATGTGAATGTACACTTTTATGGACCGCATGTTAAGAGTCCAGGTGAACAGCTACCAAATGCAACTGAATGCTTGTCGGTAAATTTTTCCATTATTTGTGAACTCTCCAAAATGGGTGTGTATGAAGATGACTGTAATTCCTGAATGGTTAAAGTCACACTTTTTTAATCCCATGATGATGGTGTTGCCTTCACTCACCTATTGAGTGTTACATTTAAAATTAAATTCATATTATATATAACAGCCACATCAGTGGTCATTAGCCACACACACCAGTCTTAACATCATCTCCTGTGCACCTATCTGCCGTACCAGATAATCTTTTAATTATTCTATGCCTCTATTGTTGTAGCTCAATCCTCAATGCTTGGTTAAGCCATTCTTGGAGCATTCATCAGGCCAAACTCTCGCAGCCTGTGCTTAATTCCAACAAAAGCTGGGAACTAGCTGCATGTGAAATGCATCAACATGTCTAGTGCCAACTGCACAAACAGAACAGAAGGCCTGTGTTCTTTGTTTGAGTTCTTTTTCGTGATTCACATTAGCAGAAGTACCCTTGTACCCAAGTGCATGACCAAGTGAAGCTATGAAAGCATGCTTAGTCTATCTACTGCTGGTTGACAATAACTGTTTCTTCATTATTTTGAATTCATTTGGTTTTTAAAGGAGACTATAAGCCCTAATGTTTGGGAGAATTTTTAAGTCTCTTTACTTTGGAAGGAGTACTTTGGGAAGTACTGAACATAATAATATTTTATTTTAAATTAACATTTGTTAATTAAGTACAGATTTCAAGTATCCAAATATTGAACATGAATATTGTGTAAGGTTTACACAGATAATAGATCACTTTTTGGTTTTACATTATTTTTTGGAGACAAGTAATAGTCAGACCTTTGTACTGTGTATAATGGAGCAATTAAATGAATTGTGTGTTTGGTTGTTTGGGTGGTTTACCCTACAGTTCATGCTCTCACCACATGTAAGCTCATGCTCAATGGACTTCAGCACCAAACAATCTGAACTGACTAGGTGAAGAGCTTCCACACACATAGTAATAAAAATAACATATATATTTTAATTGTTTAAACCATACTTGGCTGAAAATGTTTATAGGACAACTTTATTGCCTATTGTTATCTTTTAGGGCAATAAAGCTACAGATATTATATATTATACAGCCTTTTTGTTCATCATTACCAAGGGATCTCTTAGTCTAATCATTTTAATACTATTAAGGAGACTCGATGTCAGCCGAGGCAATGTCCGGCAGTTTAAATTAGAATAATTAAGTTGTTGTGGAGTTAGGGAACTGTGCAAACTACAAAAAAACAATGCCAAATAACTTAACTGTGTGACCACCAGAAAGTTATTATTATTACTTTTATTTATTATTATTGAAATTATTAAAATCAATCCTTAATAATCAACAACATAGTGTGGCACACACTAACCTCTACACTACTGCTCCTTCCTTATGAGTCCCTAATAACCAAGAATTAATTCAATTCAGTTATATTTGTATAGCGGTTTTAACAATGGACTTTCTGGCAAAGCAGCTAACAATTACAACTAATCCATGCTTATCACTTCAACTACACACTCCTTCTGCTCCTGCTCACTCAGTCCCTCCTCGGCTTCCCTGTCACACATCTGCTTCTCTTCCTCCTCCTTTGCCTGGCAGTGGCCGTGGTCAGCCAGCTCTATCCTTCAGGTTCCACCTGTTGCTGCAAAATTTTGGAAAGTGTAGATAAAGCTACTGCAGCCCCTGTAGCAAATGTGTCTGCTATTTTTTGCATATTGCAGATTTTATCATTATTGTTATTTTTGGCTGCAACTTCTCCACACCCCTGTTGCACTTTAATTTATCTATTTTGACACCCTCATCCATCTACAGATGTTTTGCTCTGAGCCAGTGGATTTCACACAAGAAATAGAGAAAATGAGGGGGTAGGAAGGAATTGGGGCAGAGTGTTAGTATAAAAACATTAACCAATCATTTGCTGCCACATTTTTTAAATGATTATTATTATTAAATGTATAGGTCTAAGTTAAATTGTCATTCCCAAGTTGTGTCCAAAGTGTGTAGTATAACTGGGGAAAAAAACCTGTATGCTGTTTTTTGCTAATTTTATTTTTTGGTTTGAAAACAGCACAAGATGTGTAATATATTTATATTATCACACATGCATTTATGCATGAATAAATGAAAGACAATTAAAAAAGGTTCTAAATCTATAAGGTCCTGTTGCTAAATATTTTAATTGTATTTGACCATCTCACTGATTTACTCACGTGTTTCCAAAGTTGCAGCCTAGAGTATTCTTAATTCCAGCACTGAAGATAAATGTTTTGTCAGTTTATATTTCTTTTCAAAGCTCTAGTATTCTTCTGCATGCCCAAATATTACTACAGGATAGATGTGTCCATATAATATACTTATATAGTGAATATATGTAAAATACACCCCACTAATTTCAGCAAACATTTTAGTATATATTGTCAAAGGTCAATACTATAGAAATGAAACCTGGATATATTTTAGAGTTAATTTGCAGCTTATATAACAGTATAGATTTACTGTCCTCTAAAAATAACTCAACATACAGCCATTATTGTCAAAATAGCTGGCAATAAAAGTAAGTACACCCTAAGTGATAACAGCTGCACATCTTTAATCATGCAAAGTCACACATCCTATTCATCATGTTCATGTGTTTGTCAGTGGCAAAGTGTGTCTCCAGACCTGAACCCTATTGAGCACCTGTGGGACGTCCTCAACAGCATGTGCAGCTCTGGTGGATTCCATGCCCAGGAAGAATAAGGTCGTGTTAGATAATAATAGTGCTCACACACACTGTTATCAAATATGACATGTTCACTTAGGGTGTGCTCATTTTCATTGCCAGTTATCTGAACAATAAAGTCTGCATGTTGAGTTATTGTTAGAGAACAGTAAATCTGTACTGCTATACAAGCCGCACATTGATAAATGTACTGTATATCCAATTTTCATTTCTATAGTATTGTCCCTTGAGAACATATAATAAAGTGACTGCAAAAATGTGAGGGGTGTACTCACTTTTGTGAGATACTGTAGATGGTGACACGGTGGCACATGGGCCAAGAGTTCGAGTCCCGCCTCAGGTCTGTGTGTGTGTAGATTGCATGTTCTCCCCATGCGTAATGGTTTTCTCCCACAGCTCAAAAACATGCAGATTAGTCTAATTGGCATTTCCAAATTGCCTGCTGTCTGTGTGTGTGTGTGTGTGTGTGTGTGTGCGCCCTGAGATGGATTGCCATCCCATCCATGGTGTACCCGCCTAGTGCCCAGTGTCCCCTTTGATGCCTCCTGGGATCCAGTACAGGATAAGCACTGTAGAGAATGAGTGAGTAAGTGTACAGTTGATCTTACAGCATAGAAAACAGCAAAAATATCCTGCATTTTCATGGGAAAATATTTACATGGAGAGAGTGTGAGTTGTTATGAATGACTTGCTTTATTTCCTTTGGTTATTAGAGACAGCTGTTTAAACGTTCTACTTCATAGAGAGGCGTTTGGATCATTTTTCAGAAGCGATAAAATGCAGCGGGTCAACATCTGAAGAAAACCTGCATTTGCCTTACAGACACATGTGTGTGGCCATCTGTGCTGATGTCTGACACGCAGAAGTTTAGCATATGGAAGAAGCAAAGACTGAAAAGTAACTATTGGCTAAAACACAATAGACTTCCTGGCATCTGCAAAGCTGCTGATCTGTAATGGAGTTCACTAATATTTCAAATGATTTTATTGTTCTTCAGTGATATACTGTAAGCCAACACTGATTCTTATTCACTAAAATAAGGGACCAAAATGAACAATGCATAGATGTTAGTAGGTAAGTGGTTAAAATTTGTAGGAGCTATGCACAAGACTAGTTTCTAAAATCTAGTTTCTTTACTCCCATGCCAGTCTATTCCCATAGAAAATTACTTGAAAAACACTTGAGCTCTGTACTATTCTTATATTGTATTTATCTTTAACCGCTTGTGAATGCCTGCGGTCTATTTGTAAATGCTTGCAATATTTTGTAGCCCAGTTTGTTCAAACATTTAAATTTAAGAAACAGCTATTTTTCTGGCCGTTACAAAGCAGTGACACTGGAGACTCCAAAACACCAAAGAAAACTAAACTCTATCAGAATTACCACAAAATGAGCACATTAATATAATACTGTGCTAAAGTCCTTTCAGAACGGCTTTTATAATAGAAATAGAATAAGAACTAAGAATATTGTAAGTTAAAATGTGCAAAAACAATTATTATAGGCCTATAATAATAATAATAATAATAATAATAAATTTCACATTGTGCTTATTTAAGGCATTGTTGAATAATTTGACATTTAGATCCTTTTCTATTTATATCTTACCTGATAGTATCAGTACTTAAAAAAATAAGTATTTAAAAAAAAGTAAAATAATTTTTTAGACTATTTAGAAATTAATTCTCACTATGAAAAGAACTAAGAAAAGCAATAAAGTACCAACCAATCAACCCAGCGGCCGAGAGATTCGGCAAAATGTTATTCAGAGTTATTTTAACTAATGTTCTCCTTGTTGAAACAAAGGCACATGTTTCAGTCATTTAAATAAGTTCATTATTTGAAGCATACGCTATTCTTTTCTTATTTTTAATTGTAGGATTGCTCTCCAAAACTCATACATTATTACGTTTTGACTATAAGCTGAGAATTTGAAAATGCATTTTAACTTTTACCTGAGGGCACATTTGAATATGAAACGAATAATGAATTTAGTTCCTTTAACATCAACACTCTGGTTTGAAATGATTGTGGATAAGATTTGAGTGGTGGTCCCACTTTTCAACTTGGCCTTTATCTATCAATGCAGGCAAGCCATATAAGAATTGGGAAGTTTAGAATTTCTGACCCTTTCTGTGATGTGTCATGTTTTCTTAGTCGTTTAGCATTCACAAGATGAGTGTTATAGTGTAGCTTGACTCGAAGTCCTTCTCTGACCACTGCGTTTGAATACCTTCATTCAGATGACCTCCACATAGAAGATGGATGGACTCATTTGTAACCTCAATCTTTACACAATTATGTTCCACTTATGCCTGGTAATTGTCCTCATCTGATGGTTGAGGATCAAGTGAACTACAAAAGCTGGAGTTGTTTCAGGGTCACGTACACCCACACCGTGAGAAGAATGGCTCTCTAGTTCTTCTGTGGCCAGCACAATATGCTTCATCACTGCTGTAAAAGACCAGCCTTTGTGTTTCTCAACTAAAAATGATAGAGACACACAATTACATTTTATGTCCCATAATCATGTTTCTCAAGCGTCACATTGATTTTTTTTTAATTTATTTATTTCATTTAAGTATATGTCACAGGGTAGAGGATTCTAGAGTTCTTCAAATTGTATGGAAGACGTAAAAAAGCGATGGAGAGCAAGGATCTGGCCATTTTGTCATATCCAACATTTTGGATTTTATTGGATAAAATAAGTAGAGAATAAAAAATGGCTTTAAAATGTCTGCAAAATAAGTTATTTAATTGTTAGTTTCCCTTCCCCTGCCTTTTATTCAACTTTTTTTGTTTTTTACAAAGTGCTGATATTAGACACTCTTTTCATAAGAGTTACATAACTCTTTCTAGAAAACTGCATAATATCTTCCTTTTTTTCTTCATTTTCGCAGGTAACTGGACTGAATAAAGAGTTACATTTTGAGTGAACATCACAGCAAATGATGAGAATGTGCTTTCATAGTCCAGTTACATTTGTTTCTTCTTCCTCCTTTCCCAGTAAGGCCAAAGTCTACAATTGAATCTCTTAGAAAGGCAAATATCCACAACGCAAATATCGTTTTCATATTCCACAAAATATTGTTGCCTGGAGGTTAGTGATTAGACTTGCATGAGGTAGCTGTTCATTATGAGAGTGTTGGGTAGTTGTTGTGTTTACCCAGTGTCCTAGACTCCTAAGGCACCCTGTTACACCACCAATTATTACTGCTATATTATCAACAGTGCCTTCTTATTACTTCTTACCTCTGAATATTGCATTCCATAAACTCTGTGCTGAAGCCAGTGGAAAGACTTTTCATCAGAAAATGGTGCTATGGATTGGGTGCAGATGCATATGGTCGTTAAAGTAATGGTTTGTGGAAAAATAAAATGCATACAGTTTTACGGTACCTCAGATTTAGTTGACTTGTGATGTGCAGATTTTCTTGATGAAAACAGCTGTAGCTCAGAAGTTTGTGCTGATGAGTTTATTGGAATGAATTACTTTAAGATTGATTATTTTTTTTGCAAAAAATGGGATTGTGCTAAGCCGTGCAGCACACTGGGTATTGTAAGCCTTTATTTTTATTTACCTGTAAACAGGAACAGTTTATAATCCCATTGTGCATGCCGCCCTCATGTTGTCTCAGGTTACCACTGGCTTGATCTTTTAAGGAGCTAAATTCACATCCAGTTCTGTAAAGCACAGATTTATGTTATTTATTTATTTATTCATGTAGGCGGCACGGTGGCTTAGTGGTTAGCACTTCCACCTCCAGGTTCTGGGTTTGATTCCCACCTAAGGGTCTGAGTTGGGAATCAACGGCGCGACCCTGTATAAAGGATAAAGAGGTTTAGACGGTGAGTTGTTTGTTGAACTTTTTTTAAAGCATTAATTTACACAACAAATGCACACAAGCAAATAAATAGACACTGAATGGGTGGAGGATCTAAAGAACAGGAGAGCTAAACATTTTTACAGGACACAAAAATTAACACAAAATCATTAATATAGTTATGTGGTACACCTGCAGTATACAATGATTATTTAAATCAGTCAAGCAGGTTTATTTACTTTATCAACTTATAGTTAATGCCTACATAGCAAACCAGTTAAACAAGCTGGGTGTCCACAATTGTTCATTTCATATATTTTATTGCTTAGATGAATTACATTTACTCGCATTACTGTAATTGAGTAGTTTTTTTGTGTCCTTGTACTTTTTAAAGTAGTTTTTAAAATCTGTAATTTTACTTTTACTTAAGTATGTTTTGTTTGAAGTATTGTACT
>JAOVVB010000041.1:2264450-2276726 GCA_028570985.1 Heterobranchus longifilis | reverse complement strand
AATTCTTATAAACACACTTCTAAACCTTGTGGAAAGCCTTTACAGAAGAGTTGTAATAGCTGCAAAGGGGGCAAGGCTAACAACATATTAAACCCTATGGACTAAGAATTGGATGTTACTCAAGTTCATCGGCATGTGAAGGCAGATGAGTGAATACTTTTAGCGATATTATCTATCTTTAAAAAAGTAACAAGAAATATGTCAAAAATAAAATATTTACATGATATACAAATATTACATATTTAGTTTTGGTTTAAAAAGGCCGTACTGAATACATGGGATATGTAAGGACCAAAAGTCAACATAGTGTGCTGTAACAGGATAATAATATCTGTTTTGGCGGTTTGATTCTTCCATATCACAGGAATTTTATAAATTCTAAGCTCAAGTTCTCGCTCATTTTTAAATGCTATATTGTTGTAATATTGTGAAGTCTAAGTCAGTCAATTGTAAATATATATAATTTAAGTGATGTGTTCCGCTAATGCCAAGGAGAAATTATATATAAGTGTGAATATCTTATACAATCACAGTAACTCTGTGGTGGCCAACTCGAATGTGAAAATGATTCCTCAGGCTCTCAGAACTAGGCTTTCACACTTTGAGTCCTGAAATATAGCCGAGCCACCTGGGGGGAAAAAAGTCCATAAATGTAATAACCTGGTCATTCAGTACATTCAGGTGGTCAGTTGACTTAATTTTATTCCCACATAACGTTGCTGAGGCATGTCCAGCGGGCACTATGCATGATGAGCGCATCGATTTATGCACTTCCTTTCTTACCCTGACGATTCATGATTTTTTGTTTTCATTTCTTCCATAAAGTTGACAGTAAAGCGTTATCCTTCAAGGTTGTAGCCCTTAAAACTCCAGGTTTTGTTTTGCCATTTTTTTTCTAATAAACATATATAGGGCTCAAGATTTTGCAGTGTAGATCAGCACAACCTAGGCAATATGATGAAACTAAGTTTTATTTTGTTGTAACCAACTATATAAACATGACTGAGCAAAAACAATAAGTAAAAAACTGGGGCTCATAGGCAAAGAGAGCACATGATCATGTGAGCAAAAAATAATAACAACATGATAAAGTTCTACATTTCTGCGACGCCATTCCAGTATTTTGATAGTGGTAAACTACATTTACATGTATTTACATGTTATAAAAGTAATGATAACTTTAGCTAAAATTTTTATTTAAAAACCAAATGACACAGTGTGATGGCTGGAGCCTCCAGGTTAGCACACGCCAGCAAGGCTTCCATATAAGCACATTTATTATTTTAGTCATCATTGACCTGTGCCACTTGGGTTTTATGTTCTTAACTCATTTCCAGTAATTTCAGGAATCTCCTCAGGTGTTTTCTTTGCTTGATGAAGCCCAGTAATTTAACCCTTCTGAAAAACAGTAAAATCTTTTCCACGACCACGGCATATGTCTGCGGCATGGTTGTTTAAGAAACTTCTCAATGCATCAGTTCAGGTTCAAAGAATCGTTGCCAGCTGAAACAAATTAATCACTGCAGTACTTAGCTAATTAAAAGCGCCTATATGGGAGTCAGAGATGTGATGCAGGAAAGGTTCCTTTTCAGTAAATTGATGCATAATAGTACAGTACGTAGCGGTACGAATATGTTAAACAATCTCTAGGAACATTTTATATGGGAAAGACATGGATTAATAAAAGAAAAGTTGTTAAGGAACATGATTTGATATGTGTCAGGGGGAGATGAGAGACTGTGAAGAGTGCAGGAAGCACGATGCATAAAGAAGGACAAAAGCCTACCTGGAGATCAGACTGAGAGATACAGACTCAAAATATTACATGTAAAAAACTGAACAGTGAGAGATAAAGGAGGAAAGAAGGCAGATAGTGGTGTAACTCACGCAGGCAAGCATTGTCAGTAAAGAACTCTGTGAACCGCTCGCAGTCCTCTTTGCTGTTGCCGCTGTTGCTGCAGTCGCAGAACGGTGACACACTGATTTTAGGAGTGCGCAGGTAGTTTGGGGTCATCACCGTACCTGTGGAGGAGAAAGACATGACTGTGATTTCTAATTTTTTTATTGCTGCAGATATCTCTGTTTTATCTCATTTGATCTTCTTCCTCTGATTTAATGGAAATGGATGCTGCAAATAAATGAATGAGGAAAAAGAATGTAATGTGGAAGTGTATTAGAGATATGTATTCATCATTTGAGGAAGGAGTTTTTAGTGTCAGCACTTCGTAACAGCACTTCTTAAGGACTCTGCAGTTTTTCTATAACATGACAAGATGTTTTTTTTTTTGAGAGAGAGACAGAAAGAAAAGGATAGAGAGTAAAGAGAGGCTAGCAATGACAGTTTATAGCTGTTTTAACATGAGAGAAAAAGAAGTACCATGTTTTTTATATACAGTAGTCTTTCATATAGTTTTCCATCTTCTAAGGTTGTCATCTTAAACAACTCATTCTTCCTAATAATTGCTTCTAAGTTCCTCTAAACTTTCCAGTTAAAACTGCACCTCATATACCTATGACCGCATCACATATCCAGCACAACGGTGTGATATTGCTTAATATTCTTGTAGCGTCATATTGCATTGATATTGACATAAGGTCAATATGACACTAATGCGAACTGTCATATAAGACACAATCCATCTCAAAAACCTGATTGTCTTTCATTTTCATTTTCTCTTAGCAGTTTCTGTCCATTTACTGTCTGGTTACATCAAGATCATGCATTTTAATTATAATGAATTAAATCGGATTGGAAATATAATAATATATCTAAACTTTCTAAAATGGTTTAAATATTTATAACAAATATCATTCCCGATGAATATGTTTACAAATACTATTGTTTGCTTTGTTTAACGTGTAACACTCCATGCCTAGTTTTAAATGTTACTGCATGCATTATTATTTTTGGCATAAACAACTTCAATCTCCATGACAAATCAGGTTGTTTTTTCACAATTTGGAACAATTTCAGCATTTCTGGTTTTAATGTTAGACTTTATTGACATCAGAAGGAGACAGGCTTTAATTTCTAATCACATATCTCGCCCTAATCTGACCCTAATCCGTCAGGCCTGACAGTGAAGAGAGAAAACACAAAATGACTTCCTTAAACAAAAACATCTGGCGTGAGTCTCTCTCTCTCTCTCTCTCTCTCTCTCTCTATCTCTCTCTCTCTCTCGGTCTGTCTCTACATGGTAACAGGCAACAATCCATCCTTTTTTTTTTTTTGTCCTGGCAGAACCGCACAGATTTTGCACCAGACACATTTCAGCAGTGGTGTTTTGGCAGAATGAGATTGATGAAGCAGGAATGTTAGATTCAATGGATGAGAAAAAGAACACAAAAGGATTTCCGTGCATACCCCTTCCCCCTTCTTCTTCTTTTTTTCTCTTTTATATCATCACATCCTACTATTTTGTGACTCACTATAGCTCTTACTTTGTTGGAACAAATTGAAAAGAGTCCTTC
The DNA here is from genome assembly GCA_028570985.1 of Heterobranchus longifilis. Lineage (NCBI taxonomy): Eukaryota > Metazoa > Chordata > Actinopteri > Siluriformes > Clariidae > Heterobranchus > Heterobranchus longifilis. The sequence continues at coordinate 2,273,255 of JAOVVB010000041.1, read as the reverse complement.
TGTCTGGGATTTTTTTTTTTTTTTTTGGTTTTCTCACATTGTATAAACTCAATGGAAAGGAAAGCCTCAGAGTATTAAACGCAATAGAAATGAATATAAATGAAAATGAAAACTGGACACGCAGAGGCACCTGGCAAACACAATCTCGCACAAAATTATAGGAATTCTAATGAATGGTTTGGTTTTTAACTTATACAAATGAAATAATATGAAACACTACGCCTGTTAGCACCAGCTCCCAGCTCAAGTTCATAACAAGACGGCTGGTGCAATTTCTTTCACGTTTTCAGCTGTGACAAGGTGTTAATCTTATAAAGAGGACGAGAAGTCATTTGGAGGGTTAGGAAAATAATTAGGGACTTTTAAATGATTTTCCAATATGGTGTGTTTTATTGTCACGTCCCACAGCAGTTTTTCAACAAGTGCATGCCCCTCCCCTTATTTCTTCATATTAAATTAAAGAAATGGAAACAAATGTTTTACTGCGACAGCCTGCAATGTGCCCAAAAATGCGATTTAAAAACTGCCTGTTTATGTACCAACCACAGCAGCAACCTCATTTCCCCTCTCGTCTGCTCCAACCACTCAGCATTCAGCATCACAGTATACTAATCACCTGTCATCATCTGCACCTGTTTCTCACTGGTACAGGGACTGGACTAAAAAAAATCCTTCAGGAAGCCTGTAGAACTATTCCTTAAGTCTACAGTACATTAACAATACGAGAAATGTTGGGTCTTTGGAAGGGAAATATAAAGAAATGAAGGGAGACTTAAGACTTTAGTCGAGTACTGTATAACAACAAGCATATTTATTTCTATTGATTTGTTCTGCAGGCGGACCTACTGTCAGATCTGTTGTTAAAGAAAATGAATCAACACCTTCTCCTGGATTAGCCTTATGTATCTCCTGGTGCTCGAAATAACTAATTTTGTTTCAGTGTGACTCATTGTTTCTGAATGAGGGTCTGACAGACAGTACTTTTTCTGTGTTATTACATCACACTGTCAAAAGAAGATTCTTCACTTCACATGCACATTTACATATGACTAATCTTGATTATCCTCTCAGTGGCTTACCTGAAATAATATTTAATGAAAGATTTCGGGGAAGCGTTGCTACCTTTCAACTTTGCCAGTTTTACATATGAAAAGTTAGCCCTGGGAGAATTTTGTGTCAACGCTCATGACACATTGTTTGACACTATTTCTGGGACACCGGATATTTCTTACCCCTCAGTAGAACTAATGAAGTGTCTCAGTCTCAGAATGACGTTTATTAGAATCACTTGCCAAATCCTTACCAATGAGGCCTGAGTAGGAGAGGAGGCAATCAGCGTAGTTTTCTTTCAGGCAGCCAGAAAGAGAGCGTGGTTCAGGCTGACAGTTGGAAAAGAAATCCGCTAGACGTGACCTGAAATGCAGACAAATGCATAAGAAACATGTCTTCATTTTTTTTTTTCTGGCTAAAACAGAGATTCTGAGATCTGCCAAACATGCTCGATAGGGGTGAAACATAATGAAATCTAAAGCAGATTGATCTCATCATTTGGTAAATTGTTAAAACAATGTGGAAATAGAAATGTAGTATGAACGTGGCTTGGTTCTTTGTGCCAGACGAGGTGGTCTGAGTATTCCGGAAACTGCTGATCTACTTGCATTTTCCACACACAACCATCTCTGGGGTTTACAGAGAATCATCTGAAAATGAGAAAATATCCTGTGAGTGGCAGTTCTCCGAGCAAAATGCCTTGTTGATGCCAGAGGTCAGAGGAGAATGACCGGACTGGTTAGAACTGATAGAAAGGCAACAGTAACTTAAATAACATCTCCTTACAACTGAAGAGCATCTTGGAACACACAAAACTTCGATATGTGCTACAGCAGCAGAAGACACACTTGTACCATTTGCACATGGTTTAAATGCCACAGCCTAAATGACTCCGGTCACATCAAATGTCATTACTTATACAAAGTGCTAATTTTCTTCTCCACACTCCAGTCCAATAGGTGGCGATATGGCACAAAGCATCCATAAACTTAAAAGAAGAAGCTAGGGTAATCTTGCAAAACATATTGCATAAGGTGTAAGCAGATTGCATTTTTCTGCAAAATGTGTGGTATAATATCAAAGAAATTCAGGTAATTTGAAAACTAACGCATTGATTCAATTAATCCATTTGAACAAAACAGATTAAAGTTGCATTTAATTGCACAGCCCTATCATTTACAAACATCTCTGATTGAGAAATATATGATGCATTAAAAAACAAAACAGTTTTAAAATCCAAAGATTTGCTCTTAGGTTTCAATTACAGGCTAAACTAAGATGAAATACGTTTTTCTTTACTAAGTATATGGAATTGCTTTAATCAGTATTGATCAAACACACACTCAAAGAGGTGCAGATGCAGTGAGTAAAGGCTAGGATAAAAAAAAAAATAATAAAAAAAACTTATCTTGGGGAAAATGCATGACATAAGGAGATTAAAAATGCTACCACATTTCCGTGTGATTTTATGTTTAGAAAACCATTACACTGTTGGTGCATATCATGTGGATTTATTTAATTATTTATTAATATATATAATACCAATAAAGTGGTATATTATCATGCACCTAAATCATACATGCATTTTCAAAAATTTTTCAGCAGTGCTTTTGTTGCTAAGTGAAGAGGAGGAGAAACTAAATTAATGTGGTGTGCAGTTGCTAGCGGCATATGGTGCGGGATTAGCGGGAGACTGAAGGTGTCGATCCATCTCCAAAAACATAGTGAACCCCTGTGTGTTGCACATCAGACCTCCTACGGTAACCTCTGAAACTCAAATCGCTTCCGACCGTCTGTAGAAAAACATTCGTGAGAGAAAAAGAGAGAGAGAGAAGTGAGAAAAAGACAGAAGCCGCTGCAGTGGCAAGGAGTCTCCATTCTCCATGTGAGATTGAGGATTTTTTTGTGCGTGCACGTCTAGTATGCAGGTGATCACACTTCCAGACGCTCTGAATGAGCAGGAGTGTTAACTATCCATCTTATTCTCTTTCTGTCTTTCCCCCTCTCAGGTTCGAGACGTTTCGGTGCTGTGACACCTACAAGACTTTCGCATCCCACCTCCACATCACCTTAATCAGTCTTAACAAGCCACTTACAGCACGTCGGGGTACGCTCCAAACTGCAAAATGAATTTAAGAGCTCATGCTTTATTACTACACTTCGCTAATCCCGGTAATTGTCCTGTGTATGTTCTGCGTTTTGGGTTAATACGCACTTTATTTCCCAGCAGAAATGCAGACAGAGGATTAACACTAGCTGTCGCCGCTGGCGATCGCGTATAATCACAGACGCTGTGATCCTGGAAGTCTCGGCTCCTCGTGTGGGCGTGATGATTGTTAGCACCTCTAAAGTCTCCTCGTTACACTGCCGTGTTGTGTTAACCTGTGTTACCATGGAGTATCACTTTATGGCAAGGGCTATGACAACAACGGCATGGATTCTCACTGGGTGTTGACTACATTTGTTGTAATGTTTGCTAAATATAGCATAATTCTACACTGAGTGTAATGCTTCAAGTGAGGGGTGGACAAAAATAAGACAAAAATATGTCATGGTGCTTAAAGACATTTCTACGATACATGATATGCATAATAATATACAGGTGTTCTGTATATTATTATGCAGAAAACGGAACAATACGTTAAAAACTTATGCTTTAAAAAAAAAAAAAACTCCAGGGTCTTAATAGTACCTCTGCTTCATATTGGGTTGCATCCCATTAACTTTGTTGTGATTATTTTCCCGTACTGTGTCATGTTAATACCTTACTTAAATATTTAACTAAATGTGAGAAAATTTGAACTTTGTAAAATTGTGCAATCTTAACGATTCAAAACCTTTTAAAATAATGCGGTACAAACCTGTAACATTTAAACACACATACTTTCTATATAATATTACATATTTATTAAAAAATATATCAAATGTAATATTAGCACAGGATACCAGGATATCTCACAAAAAGTGTTCTTTGACATAATTTTCATTAAGTTCATATTATATAGTCATCATGATACCGTTTAACTACCATATTACTACCATGAGCTGTCCAAAATTTTTGGATTTTGTGGAACCAAACACAAAACCATCATCATGGCCAAAACATAGTATTGGTGCTGATATTATACAAAAGATGTGTATTCCAAATACACAGACCAAAAATCTGTAGTGTCCGTAACCATGTCAAATTCATGTTGCAATATCTTAACAATTTTGCAGGTTTTTAGGTTTCTGTCTTTTCATGTAAAATCTAAATTGACCAGTTAAGAAAGATTTTAATTTAAAAAAAAGTTTACAGACAATACATAAAAAGGCATGAAATTTTATTCAGCAAATGTGTATAAAAAAATTTAATGTATGCATGCAAAAAATTAAGCATGGATCAGGTGATAAACATTAAGTATTATTAAATTGTTGTTAGTGTAATAGCAGGGATGTGGGAGATACTATTATCCAGAGTGACTTCCATTAACTGAAAAAGTGATTATTCATAGTTACAACCGCCTAGATTTGAGTTTGGGCTGAACTTTTTTAAAGATGCCATTACTGTATTGATTACTGATGAACAGAGAACATGTGTGTACCTGCAGATGTAGTTGCTCTTGCAGGTGACTTGCAGTGCCAAGCAGTTGGGCTTCTCCTTCTCCTCGTATGAGCACGCGGGGACGATGGTCTGGCGCCGACGCTCGGAGCAGGCCACCTGGTCATTCGGAGGACATGAGCAGTACAGCATGCCGTAGCTGTGTCGGGGGGGCACCTTGTCGAAGAATTGCCTCAGAGCCTTGTGGCACTTGCGCTTGTTGCACACTTCGGCCGTGGAGACCCGGCTTGTGCACGGGCTGATGTAGGCCGAGCGGTACTTCTTACACGTGTCATTCAGGTTGCATGCTTTGGCCGCACTGAGGCAGTTGTTGTCCTTGGTCAGAAGGTCTCCTTTAGGAGAGAAGAAAAAGGAAAAGAAGAATGGACTACGTATTAATGTTAGATGATATATCAGCAGTACTGTAGTAACTTATTTCTTTAGACACTCTAAAGGTCAATTCACAGCAAATACATTTTTAAGGTCTTTTTTTTTAACATTGCATAGAGCATCACTAAATCCATTATTTAAATAAAGTACAACCATGACAGGAGGCCGTCTACCAAATGTCAGTGACCAGTTGGAAAAAAAGAAACAATCAAAGATCAAGCATCTTGGAGGCCAAGGGTGTGTATCGAGATGATGATACCGCCATTGTGTTTCATTTTGTGTTAATTCATGACATAATCCCAGTTTAATTTATTTTGGGTGAAGGTTATAACAGTACAAAAATATAAATTTCCACCATTCATAGAAAAGTGAATACAGTAAGATGATTATTTCCGAATAATAATATGCTCTATATATTTCCCAATCCTGATGCTTTCCTCTACAGCTTCAGCACAGGTTATGAAAGATCTATAAAGGATGGTGTGAAATGCTGAAAATATGACATCTGCAGTCTACATGATATCCAGCAGGATTCAATGAACATGAGAGATTCTGGATCTCCAATGAAATAATAAGGTATTGAGTCATGCACTTTATATAGTGCACTAAAAGTCATTTGGGATTCAGTCAAAAAGGAAGTGACTGAAGAGAGAAACTTTCTCTCTCCCTCTAACCTAACCAATTTACATATACTGCCGTGTAAATTAAGAATCCTTACTAGTATTCGGTCAATATGGGTGACAGAAATCCTGTAAACTCTAACCTTAGCTTTTTTTGTAGCATTAAATCAAACAGAATCATCCATTCAGAGCCCTAGAGGCTAAACAAACCGTCCTCGGATGGAAAGCAGAGTCATCAAAGCTGGCACACACACGCACATACACACACACTCCTCGCTTGTCAGCTCCCGCTAATTGCCCGCTTTCTTACAGATGTCGCCATTAATTACCATTCCTGGAGACTTTTCAGAACAGCGGCACAACAGCAGCAGTTTGGCTTTTAATAAGGGCCAATTAAAAAAAGTGGAGAGACCAGTACTGTGTGTGTGTGTGTGTGCATCTCATGTATGAAAAGTGTGTGAATTTTTTTCCACTTTAAGGCCAATATGCACTAGGTAGAGTGTCTGAAGAAGCTGGTCGATAGACCCGGCGCATCTTTCAGCATCACAGCTGGCAAGAAAAGATGTGCTTGTTTATACTGTATATTTGTTTCAGACCCAATTAATAGATGACAGAGCTTGTTCTGGATCAGTCTTTTTAAATTACTGTATGTGACACTTAAAGTGCCGTCATTCCTCCCATGAAACCAGATGCTAAGGGCAAGTGCAGGTTGTACAGTACAGTAGGATGTGTGATCATTCTCTTACTGTAGTACTGTTTGTCAATGGACATTCCTTTATCATATCTTTGGTTATACTGGCAGATGACACATAATTCCAATCCAGTGCATGTTGTATGAGATTTTTAAACACAGTGCATGCAATGTTTGCCCTTACAATGTTTGCTGTATGTGTAGAATCGAACAGGATGCATATATACTGTAGTGTAATTCTTCTTCAAGAAAAAAAAAATCAACCTTAGTATCACACAATATTCTTTTATATCTGTGCCATGAACTTTGATTCCTTATGGGGCATGTTTTTTAATCATCATGTAGTGGTTTGCAATTTCAAATTCCACCAATCCATACCCATTTAAGGTCAGCGGTCCAAGAATTTTTGCTGTTGATTTTAAACCAGCCAAAGCAGAGAAGTATAGTATATAAATGAGAGTTTCTAATAAGATGCTACATTGTCTACGTAATAGACTTGTGCAATTTTAAGCACATCTCCAATTTTGTTAAAACAATTGGCAAACGTTTTCTTCCAACACCACAAAATAAGCTGCATTTTTATTAAATCCTGTTCATTTATTAATGTTTTGGTAGTCTCACAGATCAGAGTGCATGATGCAAGAGCAAATTGCATGCAATGTGCTGAAAATAATAAAAAAAAAAGAGTTAATAAAAGAGTAAATATTGGTAAATGAGACGACAATTCATTTAAATTGGCTTCATTATTTTGACTGTGTTTATATTTTAGCACGCACATGAAGTTATTTTTTTTATATTATTCTTTTTTTTATTTTAATAGAAAGGACAGCTGGATTAGTCACGGATTACTGTATTAGGCTGCATGCAAATGTAGTTATTGTTCTTGTTGTTAAAAAGAGCTTTGTATTCTTTTTTCTGTTGTTGCAAACTAAAAGATTAATAAGGTCATCTTGCTTGTAGGACCCTTAGGCATTACTTAGGACAAAGTAGGATCAAAAGGTAGCGAGAGCAAATCTCAGCCCTGGGACATTAAAAAATTTTGGCCGGAATTTTGTTAAAGTGTGAATGTTGAGGAAAAGAGAAAATCGAATGAATAAAATCAATATAAGTTTCAGAAGAATAAATAAATCTACAGACATTTACACAGACTTACTATTTAAAAGTCTATTTGCTCCTGTTACTATTACGGTGAAGCTGCTGCCATATTTCCATCCTAACGCTAATGTGAAAGAGTGTATTTGTATGCTTAAGAAATAGCATGCTAGTATTTGCGTAGCAGTTAAAAACGACTGAATAGTTGAGAATTTCTCATGCATCTGATCAAATATATACAGTGGCCGAGAAATGAGAAACAAAATAGCAAAACTGAGAACAAAATAACAAAACCGAAAAAAAATATATAGTATAGGCTGTGCTCATTCTGATAGCTTTTTTTTTAGTAAATTACACGCATTGTGACGGACACGTATTACTGATATTAGTTTTTGTTTAGGGAAATGTTTATGTAGCAGTTTTGAAGAGTGTCCCGGTGTCAGCATCTGCGGTAAAGCTGTAAGTTTCTAACATGGGAACATCAGTGAGAGAGGGGTTTCATAATAAATAATGGCACTGTAAAAAAAAGTTATTTTATAGGTTTTGTCTGCATAACACTAAGACTCGCTACACTCAGATGATTTTTATTATGTTTTTACACATAAACATAATTAAAAGAGGGAGTACTAACTTTTGAATGTGACTGTATTTCTTCATTATTATATTATATTATATTATACTCTTACCTCCTTTTTGGAGGTAAGAGTTTAATATAATCTTTTTAATGTATTAAAAGTAGTTTTTATATTACACACAAATACACAAACACACACACACACACACACATCTGCAATGTAGAAAGCACTTCAAGTCCAAGCAAACTGGAAAACATCCCAACACCTACACCTAACAGACTGAACATATGCTGAGGGCATTAAGTGTGTGGGTATGCAAGAGAACTAAGTGTGTGTGTGTGTGTGTTTGTGTGTGTGTGTTTGTCTGTTACCTAAGTGAAATGTGCGTGTGTGTGTGTGTGTGTCACATTGTATACGCAGCTGTCTACCTTTTCATAAAGTGTGGGAGTCATACCTTAGTCCTGTGTGGGCTTGTGTTTCAGCATGTGTGTGTGTGAAACAGAGAGAGAGAGAGAGAGAAAGAGCAAGCAGACAGATGGCTCTGTCTCTAACCCCCATATCAAGCACACACACACACACACTGACTGAGAAGTAAGCGATTGTGTTTTCTCTGCAAAATTTCTGTTCTCGAAACACACAAATACACCTACAGTGTAGTCACACGTTCACAAAGGTTATGAAAACTTATTCACACAGTTTTACTTCCTAAACTTTTTTCTTTTTTGATGCACAGTGTCTCCATTGCAAAATTCAGATTTGTTCGCTCGGAAGGCAGCTGCACGAGTTTTGCGAAGTCATATTGCTTGC
>JAOVVB010000041.1:2238985-2251079 GCA_028570985.1 Heterobranchus longifilis | reverse complement strand
CTGTGCCAATCTTGTGTGCGGACTGGATTGTCTGCTGTAGCGACCCATTGGAGCAGCCGATTTATTTGATTTGCAACAACTAAAAAAAATGACAATTGCTATTAAATAGTATAAGTTAGGCTACTTATTAATGCAAGTAAAGAACGTTTAATATGATTGAGTACAACAAACTCAAAAGTTCCGTTTACTTAAAACTGGAAACATCATTACTTAAAAAATTTGATGTAACTGGTTATCTCAATTTTTTGGAGTTTTGCCAACTTTTACAGTGTAATAGTGGTCTTGTGACCCAAACACAATCTATTCAATCTACTAATAGCCAAGTCCCTAAAGTCAAAGCTGAATGATAAGACAAAGGAAAAAAAGTGAAGAGCCCTATAGCCACAAGAGCGCAGGATAGCAACCCTTCACATCAGTTCCAGCTGTTTAGTCTTTAATGTTATTACTGTGTTTCAACACAGTTTTAAAAAGCTCACATTTTCATTCCCTCTTTTGTAAACCGAGTTTGGTACATTACACTTATTAACCTACTAGTGGAGGTAGATAAGTGTGTCAAAATAGTTAAAAGGTTAAAGCTAAAAAATAAGCTGATCAACATCTGGCACATAACTGCTCATAACTTCTCTTCTACTCAACATTTTGATTTAATTTATGACGTACAGTTTTCATAGTGTACGTCCCATTTTGTTGGAGTAAGCCATGCTGTGTCGCGTTTTTGTTTGAGGATTGTGGAAGTTTGTATGTGCATTGCCATCATTTCTGTCTTCCACACTCTCTGTGTATACACGGTAAACTATCGCATTGATTGGCACTGCTAAGTGATGCATATGGCCACGCCCTACTCGAGGCAAAAGCACTGGAGTGATTGAGTGATGTGTATAGCCATGCCTACCTCGAGGGAAACATGGATGGACAGACATATAGACAGACAGACACACAGAAATAGGGACATAAACACAGAAATGTTTCTGAGACTGGTTTCTGGTCCTCCAATGTATGAAAAATAAAAACATAATTGAAAGAGTGAGTTCTGACCAATGTTCAGACATAACCTTTTGTTTATTTATATAGATAAAAGTTTTTTAAAAATATGAAACTTTTATGGGAAGTAAAATGAGGTATTGGGTTAGTGAGCTTGGATCCAATCAAAACAGTTAATTTGAGGGCAAGAAAAAAAGCTTTTGGACAAATTTTGTATGCAGAAAGTTGAATTAGGCAGAGAAATTTCCTTATAAAGACATTTTTGTGATTTATTTGTTGTTGTACAAAGCAAAGTTTTACCTAATTTCAGTTCATAAGTGGTTTCAAGTTAGCTGGTAAGATATATTTGGGTTATTTAATAGGAGTGCATGATTAAATTCGTCAGTGCTTTCTCTGCCCAATTTTGGAGTCTCACAAGTACACAGGAGAGTACACAGCAAATGTTTGTTAAATTGCTTTGAACTGTCTTCACATAAAAAGTGTTGAGTGTCTCATTATTGAATTTGGGCGGGATTATCCTTTAATTGCAGTAAAGTGTCTTCCCGGGAGAGTGCAAACTTTGTCAGGTCATTGTGCTGCTTGTGTGAAAGTTAAAACACTGATTGATTTTCATTTTGCATCCACAGATTTTGTGTTAGTTCACAACCTGAATTTCTAAGTACCATAACAATGACTGTTGCGTTTCAATTTTGTGTTGCAAAATTCGCAACAAAAAATGCTTGAATGGGATATGATTTAGTGTTAGTGTTAGGGTTCTGTCTTCTTTTTTTTTTACGGCTACCTTTGAATGAAACTGGACAGAACTCTCAAACCTTTTTCAACATAGCTTTTGTTGGATATTGAGTCAAATCATGTAATGTTGCAACACTTTTACGCACATGTGCTTTTGATTGTCTGATAGCTCTGCATGAGGAATGCATCGCAGAAAAGATGCATGATGTGTCTATGCTTCAGATCAAAAGGCAAAAAATGTCTAGGAAAACTTCTGGAGTATGAGATCGTCTTGCCCATTGTAGTTTGTGCGTACTGAAATCAATACTAATATCTAATACTAATACTAATACTAATAAAAAGTCTTTGCCTAACTATAAGTCAGTATACTTTATACTACACCACCATTAAGGGGTCAAACTAATAGTAATTCTGCTTGTAAGGCAAATATAAATGTGCTTATTCTAATACATTATCATAATGTTATGACAGTGACATGAAAATTATACTGCTATTCACTAATAATGAAGTTTTATTTAAGATGATTTTTATTTCACATGTGTGAAAGTTGTCACAAGTGGCAGGAGTAACTTCAGGTTTTATGACATAATAAAGTCTTTAGTCCTTTTTCTACAGATTCTTGCAGTTTTTTTTCCATAACATGTCACATGTTGTCATATAACATTTTTTTCTTCTCAAGAGAAACAATAAAAAAAGAGTCTGTTAAGCCAACGACTGTTTATAGCTGCACAGTGTTAAATATCAAATGTTTATCTTTATACAACAATGAATGTAACTATTAAAAGATAAAAGTATGATGCATCTTTTTTATTGATTGCAATGCAATTGCTGGAAATTCACTGTGGTACAAGATAAATTGACCACTTCTGTATGTGCTGTTAAAGAGGAAAATAAACCTTGTTCCACACTAGGCTGAATCAAACCTCTTGACCATCAAACCTCTTGACCACATGTTTTCTTCCATTCTTAATGATAATCACAATAAATCAATAACCAAGTACAGCTTAATGCCACTGACATCTGAACTCCTGTAAGGATGTATGCCTGGAATACCCTTAAAATATACATCAAACAAGTAGGAAGATATTAAAAAAAGATTTCAAATATTTGATCTTGACACGGTGTTTTGGCCAGTTACAAAATTTCGTTTATCTGCTGGATACAAAAATAATTCCATAGAAATCATATAAACAACCAACCATGTATGTGTTCTTACGATATCATGCTAATGAGGAATTAAAAAGGATGGGTGGACTGACAGACAGACAGATGGATGAATGGGTGGAAAGATGAATCAAAGTGTAGATGGATAGATGGGTAGTTGGATGGATGAGCGGAACAATAGATGAAAAAGTGGATGGATAGATGGGTGGATAAACTCATACAAATACAAATTTGTATTAGATGAATTCATATATGGATGGATGCAAGGATGGATGGATGGATGGACAGATTAATAGATGAGTCAGTGGATGGATGAAAGGATAGAAGTATGAATGGATAGATGGATGGATTGATGAGTGGAAGAATGGATGGAGGGATGAAACTTTCATTCAGCTGCTCCCTTTAAGGGATGGATGGAAAATAGATGAATGAATAAATGGAAAGATGGATGAATGGATGGATAAAAAAGATGAATAGATGGATGAAAACATAAATAAAAGGATGGATGGATGCACAGACAACCAAAAACAGTAATATCGCCTCTCATTTGTGGCACACAAGCATGTGTAAATATCACAGGATAACCACTCTGATCAGATAAGGCTAACTCGTAAACCGGATTTGAACCATGAACTGGTAGAATTGCAAAGCCTGGGTGAAAGAGTGACCTCCATGACATCCTGTCCTCCTCTGTGAGGGGTAAAGGGACAGCCAGCGAGGTCATTACCCCTCTAATGAGATTACTTAATGACCTCAAGGGAGTTCCAGAGCCATTCACTGCCAGATTACTTCCCCTGTAATTATTTGGAAGCACTAGTGTGTGTGTGTGTGTGTGTGTGTGTGTGTATTTTAGGTTTAATCATATTGTGTGAATGTTTCATGGACCAGAGTTTGTTTCAGTGATCTCTGATCAGTCTGTTCTAAAGGCAGCCATGAGATGTAAGCGATGACACACCTCGTGACGATTATCCTACAGCACAATGTATCTGGTTCCTCAGTGTACAGCTCTATATTGATTCAGTGTCCTACTTAGTGGAACACAATATAATACAGATGGAATTGCATTGTACTGTATAATTATGAAATCAGCTTATCCTCATGTAAGGTTCTAACATGTAAATAAGCTTGTAATCAATCAATCAATTGAACGATGTCAGGAAGACTTCTGTGTTTAAATCAAGCACAAAATTCACATGATCCAATAATCAGAATTCTCATTATGCATTTAATTTTTTTTTTCTTTGCATCACCAGAATGCAGGCCTTTACTCCATAATAACCACATCAGTACGATCAGTATCAGGAATGCTCAATGTAGAAAAATAATCATATATATTAAATACATCACAAGCATTTCTAAAATTCCTAAAAATGTTTGTAATATCCTTCTAATATAAATGCATAAATATAAAAAATAACCTGACCACTGGTCATCTATAAGCAGGTATTTTTGGCTTTGAATATAAAACGCAATGATTTAAGGGGGGAAAAAAATTATGTTGTGTAGTATACTTAGTGTGATTATACAGTTTCTAAAGAAAACCAACTTATATACTGATATTACAAAATATTACAAAAAAACATGTTTTAAAAAACTTGACATGAATTGAATTGGGTGTAGCTTAAAGCCTATATAAAGTGTTGAGAAAAGAAAAAAAAAACTAAAAAGATTTGTTATTTTGTTGAGGTTGTTTTATTTCTTAATACTTTATAAGTGACGCCATGTTATAAATGTGAAATATACAACCAGAATCCTGCATTAACTGTTCCTGCTAAATATCATGCTTTCATCAACCACACCAAAGTCTGGAACACACTCACTAGGGAACCCTCATCCAAGAGCAGGAATGTCAGCTGGAATTTTCAGACACGAACTCCCAGAATCGTAGCGTCAAAGTGAATCTTTCTCCGTTGGATCTAATTCGATTGGAGTTGGTCAGGCCTCAGTGGAACCGTTGTGGGTTGTACTGTGGTCATATGGAACGCTTATTAATATGCCATTACTCTGAAGGTTACCCAGGATGCACCCATTGCTTTATAATCCTACTCCATAAACCATCGTCTGCCCATCTGTCTGACAACTACCATTACTCTTAGAGCCGAGAGAAAGAGAGCGGCAGTATGAGCGGAGAGCTATATATCACAATGAGGCTGTAACATCAAAATACAAATTGAATAGCTCGCTCATTAATACATTCATGTTGACCAGATGAGAAAATCGATAGCGGCATGAAACCAGGAGGAAAGAATCTATCTGACTCAAAATGACGGGTGAGACTCAGCCAACTGGAAAATAATGATCTGCCGAGGAGAAATAATTCTGAGGGAGTCAAAGCTAACCGGCTTAGCCGAACAGGAACAAGTCATGATAGAAAGTCCAAAAGATCTGAGCACGTTACTGTACCAAGAACTGTTTTCATTTAATCGGTTATAAGAAGCTGAGCGTTCGTATTCAAAAGTGCGTTGGTTACAAAATCAATTGTTTTAGAAAAACTTGTACAATATTTTCATATAACAATTAAAACATCAATCAGCCACATTATTACTTATTATTATAAGGCAACCTTTAAAAGGCAATTCATCTACTGTACTTTAGTAAACAAGCAAAAACGTCTACTTAAGTACTATAATAATATAATAAACAACTTTAATCATATTAAATTTGCAAATAAATTAATCTTACTTATTTCATGGTTTTGTGTATATACTGTATAGTGTTTTGTTTGTTTGCTTGCTTGTTTTAGTTAAAATCTGATTGGACACAGTTTTCATTAAAAAAAAATTCCATACAAATGATTTCTGCATTAATTAAATTCAGGCTTATACAGATGCTCTTGTAGACTTCACTTTCATTGTTTATAGTAACAGCTCTTTTAAAAGGAGAATGGATCCAAATAAAACATTTAATTGTTGATAAGATCAAGTTTTCAGGAAGGAGACATTGTTTACACTTGTTTGTAAGGAGTCTCCAGTGTCAATCCAGCTATGACTTTAAAGTTTTCTGATATCCTCAGCTCTTACACTTTACAGTTTATCAGTAACACATGTGTGTGTGTGTGTGTGTGTGTGTGAGAGAATATGTATGTGGAGGTTTTGTCTTACTAACTTCATGAGAGAAAAAAAAAAGAGGCCGATTGTTTGTGCATACTATAATACACGTGAGGCCATGAACTAATTCGTTTTGTGATTGTTTCACAAGATTCAATGGAAACATTAATTAATATAGCATATGCTTTCATTGCTTAATTAACACAATTTGTTATCATTATACCCAGTCTAGGGTGTACCCCGCCCCGAGAATAAGCTTCAGGTTTCCCGTGACCCTGGAGCTGATGAGCGGTACAGAGAATGAGTGAGAGAGCGGGAGAGGTTTTAATTTCATTATGCACATAAATTAAGTAAGTTCGGCTGATTTTAACCATGATTCATGATTACTGGAAAAGCTCCTCTCTATTTTTCTTTTTCTTTTCTTAAAAAAACACATATAACCGGAACTCTGATCTGCTTTGGCAAAATAACAACATACTTATAAAATAAAAAAAAATAAATCTGGCAGATTTTAGCCTTTAGAGTACTGTACAGTATCTACCTTGAGCAACATGATCTCAGTCCTCTAAAGGCGTAGGTGTTAATTTGAGGTCACTGCATGAATAGAAGTGGGAAGGAATGTAATGAAAATAGCCTTGAGAGATTCACGAGGAATGAAAGGGACCATAAATGGGCCGCAGTGGATTTGAAAGAAGGGTCAGCAAATTCAAAGCAGAGTTCAAGAAACAGAATGTTCTACAGTCCGAGCACACACACTTTTATATTCTTTTGTTTTTTCGTCACTCGGCGTGACTTCAGGAACTATCACACAAACATGTAGCTGAAAGCGAAAATATTTTCTGGATATTATTGCATCCGTACATTCTTAATCAAAGCTTTACTGTAGTCTCTCTTTATTAAACTAAAAATAAGTAGAATTGCTAGGGTGCTCCAGGGTCCGGGTTTGATTTCCGACTTGGGGTCTGCGTGCATGGAGTTTGCATGTTCTCCCCATGTTTGGTGGGTTTCCTCCGGGTACTCCGGTTTCCTCCCAGAGTCCAAAGACATGCAGATTAGACTAACTGCCATTCCCGCTGTGTGTGTTTGTGTGTGTGCTCTGTGATGGATTGGCCGTAGGCTCCAGGCCCCCCGCGACTCTGTATAGAGGATAAAGCGGTATAGACGATGAGTAAGTGAGTGAGTGAGTGAGTGAGTGTTTACATGTACAAATTAAGACTGATATCTATCAAACTTCACCTACCGAAGTTTGAAAATGTCTTAAAAGTTATGTGAATCAAAATATACTATCTTGAAGTTTTGTATATTTAAAAATGGAGGTCCTGCAAATTAACACTGAATGCATGTTAAAAAAAATAAATCATACTCCAAATCCATTTTTATTAGGTGGGTCTATATTTATTTATTATGATTATTTAGGTTTATTAAGATGTGACATTGAATTGTCTATTTATATAAACTTTTTAAAATCAAATTCCCATCATTTCTGTATCATTCATGTTGCAATACGTTTTTTTAAACGATTTTTGGTGCACACACTAAACAATCCAGCACAGATAATAATAATAATAATAATAATAATAATAATAATAATAATAATAAATGATAAGATCTTTGAAGGAAATACAATGTAGAGGAGTCACAACCATTTGCAAAAATATTCATGGAAGAAAAAATTCATGGAAGAAAAAAAAATCAGTAGGAAGAAAATGTTTGTGCACTCATTTAGGAGGAAATACAAAACAATAGGACAGAAAACAATTTATAAAAATAGAATGGCTGGGGAGATGTTGGCAGCTTGTGTGGAGAGAGAGTGAGAGCTGTCTGCCTTGTGGAGAGAGTGGGAAATTAATTAAAATGCAAATAATGCAATGAAAACGCACGCAGACTCTGTATGCACATTGTATTTGTGTGTTTCTCCTAATGTATAAGCTTCTTGAACACACGATATGTTACAGAACGTATTGCGCTCTGGTCTGAACTACAGAGTCAGGGTAAAATGAACATCAGGCTTTGGTCTGCCCTGTTGCTGTCAAACAAGAGGAGCCCAGCGTCTCTGGTACGATTCCCAAGCGGACCTGCCTACAGGAAGAGCGAACGCAGAGATTAAAGATCCAAAAGGGGCGCAGAGTTGGAGATGCAGATGCAGCACTAAGTGCCAGCCTCAGGGGCATTTAAAAAAAAAAAAAAAAAAAAAAAAACAGTGCCAGGGCCTTTGATTCGTGCTTAGCGCTAAGTGGCCAGACATAGTAATGTATATTTAAAGACTAGCATCTACTTAGAGGTGGAAAACACGGCAAGAAGGCTCGTACAGTCCTGGATTTGATGTATTTGTTTGTTCTTGATGTGCATACCTTCTGTCTTGCATCAGAACTTTCCTCAGTGGGAGATCGTATGAAGGCAGAAAGTCTAGCCAAGAGTGAGGAAAGGACTCATAAACAGATCAATACTCCTGTATTTCATGGCTTATGGAATTCAAGCCTCTCACGTATGAAGATTAGTTTTTGCCAGAGAGCCGTGGTAAAGGTTGCGGCACATCAAGTGCAATAACTCTTTTTGAGAAGGATTTAAAGGTGCAGTTTGGACCTTTCGGACTTTGTTTCAAGACCTTATAATCATAATAATGAAATAACTGAAAACTTGAAAATTTTGCCATAAATAGTCTTCACCCCAACTGAAAAAGGGACTACCCCATTTCCTAAAAGTCAAGTTACAACTCAAACTGCAATATGTATGATTAATAGGAAGGTTTATGATTTCCGAGTAGAAAAAATGTAAGAAAAAAAATTCCCTACAAATCATAATTTCCATTCAAAAAGTCAAAAATAATTTGGTTTAATTATTTAGTTTAAAAGATTCATGTATAAAAATGAGAGAAGTGACATTTTCTTGACTTTTCAAAAAAACACTCATGATTGCCACTTAGAAAATTAAAGGCTACATTCATGTTACCAGCTGGAAGCGATTCAAATCCCTGACACAGATCAGATTTTTAAGGGTTTATGTGAATGCAGATTGGATCTGAATCACGTTCGTAGATTGGATACATATCCGACATGTGGTCATGTGACCGAATGAAAACGGGCAGATCTCAATCCATGTGACTTTTTGCCTCTGTGCATGCATGACATTATCATTTACCACTGTTCATGCGTGACATCATCATTTGCCTCCGTGCATGGCTGATGTCATCAGTCAGCACCGGCGGCGCGTACACTTCATAGCAGGGCTAGAATAACAGCAGCTTTCTGGCTTTCTTCCTTCTTCTATACCATCCTCCAGAGAAAAATCTAAAGCATATATTTTCCTGCTGTTATTTATTTCTTATTGATAATCTTGTTTTTAAGGTCACGGGCGGCCGTATCAGTTTGTTACTGCATATCATACTGTATATGACTGTGTATGTGACAAAAAAATTTGAATTAGATTTGATTTCCATAGTGAATTCCATATGAAATAGTTTGATTGGTTGCATAAATATGATGTAACACAGATGATGTGAGCACATGCAAATTTCAGAAGACGGAGGGAGATGAAGTTGGTTGTAATTATGAACATGAACCGTCGTTACATACAAATTTGACCTGACCCTAAGATTTAAACTGAACATTGTGGCGTGTAATGTGACCACAGCCATGCAGTAGTTTTACAGGAAACACGAATATTTTAAGAAGATTTACAAGACTGAGTGTGTGTATGGTTCACTAAATCAGGCTACAGCTTATGTTTCCTCCAGTATAGCACAAAAAAACTGACTTTATTATCACTTTTTTTTTTTCTAAAGGTTGCAATTTATTTATGATTTATGATTTATGATTAATAGCCTCTTATGTTCACATGGTGCACATTTAAACAGTGATTTCATGTTTTTCCTCTTTTTTTTTTTTTTCTGGTAAAGGTTACAATTCATTTTCCCAATCACCCTAATTACCTTACTTCTTTCGATTTAAAAAATTCTCCTAACTTGTGTGTTTTCCTTTTATCCTGTACTAATATTTTTCTAACAGTGATTCCTCTCTAAGGTGTTCTTTGAGTCCGATCTCATTACTAAATCACTAACAAGATCCTTAACAACAAACTTTGTTCATTTAATTTTTCTTTTAATTTGTCACTCATCTATATGGAATCTCTTTTTTTTCTAATTAGCCATTCCAAATCACTTAATGGTCCTTATTAATCAGATCGATCAGCTTGTGTTATTAGAGCGGCTCAATTAGTTTGGTGAAGCTCAATGCTTGTTGTCTTCTCCTGAGGCAGAGATGTTTGAGTGGTGTTTGAGTGGTGTGAGAAGGGTGTGTGTTTAGGGCTTTAAGGAAGCGTTAAGTGTTTTTAAAGGGGCTGTAGGGTCAGGGTGTGTGTGAGTGTGTGGGTGTGTGTATTCTTATTCAGCAGTGTTAAAACCATGGCTCTGGAGACCTTTGTGGTCAGTTCTGAGCTAATACCTGTAGTATTAGAGGGGGTTCGAGGTCATACAAGCACATGTTAAAGGGGAAACAAACAAAGTTTCGCTTTACTATCTGCTATTCTCTCTATATAGAAGTAGGTTTGTGTATTTTTTAGGTCCATTATTTAATAAAAAATATTTCTAATATTTGATGACAATTATTTCACATACTGTATATATTTGATTTAATTGAATAACTGATTTTGTAAAAAATATTTAAATAACTATAAAAAGGGATGTGTTATTATTACTGTACATGAATCAAATATATAGATATTTTCTTTATAAAATAGATATAAAAAGATTATAAAAAGATTATAAAATTTAAAAAAATATCCTTTTAAAGATTACAATTATTACAATGAATGAATACAAAAAAAAGTAAAATTAGTTTCTGGTTTGTTTTTAGTTTAGTTTTAATAATATTTTAAATATTTATTGATAATTATTTCCCATGCATATATACTTGTATTAAAAATGAATGTAATTAGATTTTAATTATATATATATATATATATCCCTATAAAAAAAATCAGACTTTGGACTAATTTTCATATATTACAGATGAACCTAATGTACGGATGTATATTATGTAAGTGCATCTATAATTTCTGGGTATATATCATATAACCTTGAATATGTTTTATAGAAACTTTCCTGTGGCATGTATTTGTTATTAAACTGCTTTCACTTTCTTTACTGGAAATCCACTGAGCCTCATTCGTTGGTGATTTACAGAGAACTGAAAGCATAAATCCGAGCATAAGTGGCAGACACGAGCAAAAACAAAGTAATGAAACGAAATAAATAAAAGTGTAAAGGCAAGCTCAGGACAGCTCTCTTTTGATTACTGAGCTTGCTGTGATAGGAGAAGCTTTGCAGAAGTTCTCGAAGAAAGATTACAAGTTCTATCATCCTTCCACAGCAACTCTGACTTCCTACAGCCCGCGTGCACCGAACACATCAAATATGAGCCGATGAAGGCTTTCACGCTGAGGGTGTAGCCGAGAGCCAAGATTGACCGGTCAGTTTCGAAGATGTTTCTCCAGTTATCTAGAAAAAAAAAACTTCATAACTGTGTCAGATTCTCTTCGATTTGTCTTTCTGGCGAACTCTTGAAAAAGTTTTATGCTAAATAAAATTTTCCTTTATTTTGTTTAAGCTCAGACTTCACATACGACTCGGAGTCGTGCCACATGATGAAGTTCTCAGATGACACTGCCATTGTGGGGTGTATTAGGGATAGACAGGAGAGTGAGTACAGAAGCCTGGTCAACACAACTAAACATCATTAAGACCAAGAAGATGGTAATTGACTTTTGTTGGTCCGGGTCTCCTCTGCTACCTGTGTCCATCAAGGAAGTGGATGTTGAGAGGGTCAGGTCTTACAGATACCTGGGGCTATAGCTGGGTGACGAACACCCAGTACACCCAGGCATCTGTACAAGAAAAGTCAGAGCCTCCTCAAGAGACTAGGATTTATCAGTCAGTCATCGCCAGTGTGCTTTTCTACACGGTGGATTGCAGGGGAGGTTGTCTCAAAAACAGGGATGCCATGCAATTGGACAAAGTGGTCAGGAGAGCTGGTTTGGTGGTTGGCCTGGAGCTGGACTCTCTCGAGGAAGTGATAGAGTACAGGACACTTAACAAAATGCTGTCCATCATGGACAACACCGCCCATCCACTTCACACAGTTTTCTGCAACCAGAAGAGTGTGTTCAGCGGAAGA
>JAOVVB010000041.1:2198098-2222172 GCA_028570985.1 Heterobranchus longifilis | reverse complement strand
ATATATATACATGTAGCTTGAGCTATCTGATAATAAAAGAATTTAAAAAGAATGAGCACTGCAATGAAACACCTTGAATATGTTAAACATGGGCACATTTTTCAAACATTTCTTCATATAATAATGTTATTTAAAAAAAACAGTTTTTCCTCATGTCATGCTTTAAATTGGTAAATATAGGTAAATACATTTGTTTCTTTTTTCTAAAATTGTCTGCAAATGGAAAATGACAGTTTCATGCACAACATTAGTAAAACATGCCAAGATATAGGTTAAATAATTATATGTTTGGTTTATTGTAATCTTCAGATACTTATGACTTGCTGTAGATGCTTGATACTTGATAGTTAAGACTTAAGGAAGGAGTCTCCAGTGTCAGTGCTTGGCACCACTCACAGTCAGTATTGAACGTTTAACAATTAAAGTTTACAGGAAGCCGAAGGTTGAAGTTTCTCTGCAACAATCTGCTTTTTTTTTGTCTTATTAGGTTCAAGAGAAGATGTTATAACTATGCTATAACATAGGAAATAACAAGAAATAAATGTTTTGTGGACTTCCCACAATGCTAAATCTTGATGTTACTGTAGTAACAGTAACTCTGTTTCATCACACCATTTCTTTATTGATTATTTTACTTCACCAGCATGGCAAAGTGTTTGGTTTTTCCCTTACATACGAACAAAATGTAGGAGCAACAGCCATAAATATCGGTTACATTACTAATATGAATGTGAGATAAATTAGCAACTCATTTCCAACACAGTTTAAAAAGCCGTGACCTGAGCAGACGTGTTAAACCAACAGTTTGCTAACAAACGCAGTTTGGGTTGTTTTTAGTCTGGCATGACATTTTGTTTAACCCAGGCTACATTTCAGCCTCGGCTGCCTTCTTTAAGAGCGAAATGTCCTGGTCGCTTCGCATGTAAATCTGTGAGTTAAGAGCCGAGAAAAATCCCTCGCTGGGGATTTGGCCTGTAATACAGGACGCTCTACCATGACTGACTACACTTCAGGAGGGAAATAAAAATTAACCGAATAAGTCGAGCGAAAAGGAGAGGCGCTTTTATCACATTCTCCCAACAGGGTGCCAGGGAGTGAAAACACACAGGTGGGAAGCTTTACCACGGCGCTTCATATGATGAAGACATCCAAAAACCAAACCCTGATGGCAATCAGCCTCTGTGCTGAACTTTTTAAGAGAAAGTGTTCTGTCTGACATGTAGTACATTTCCAGAAAATGGGGAAAAGCTTGAACTATTCCACTTTTTTATTATTATTTTAGGGTTTTACTGGTATTTGAACTTAACCCCCTGAGACTTTTGTGTACACTGGCACTCTTCCTCACTTTTTATCTTTATTAGCACCTGATAACTATAAACCTAATCATTGTCTTCAAAAAACATGTAACTAACAGTCCTCATGTGAGGATCATACAAGACAGTATAACTGGGAGAAATATCATGTCCTCATATGAGAGGTTAAGTTATTACATGTGTAGCATTGTTGGTCCTTTTGATAAGTCTGTGCACACAGTTGTGGTCTCATAAGGTTATAGTAGCATTCGGAAGTCCTGATGGTAGAGCAGGACATAGCTGACATAACCAGGCATACTGAACGCAACAGCTTCACGTATCTCATTTCTCACAAAGTGATCGTGTGTCTCCCGCATCGTGGTTCCTAACTGCAGCGAAACCAGTGCTAGTGATGGTTCGAAGCTTCTAAAAGAAGAATATATAGCGCTTAAAAATGTTTCGTTATGGTAAACCGCGCACACCAATTTTCCCAAGGCTAAATCGGGATTTATCTCTTTTTGTGGTCAAACTGACAACATTTACTGTATCTATCTACATATTAACCATTAAATGCAAAAGTTTATAACCCCATGGTTAACCCTAGAAAACAACTTTACCTAACCTAACTGTGAGGCAAAATTAACTAAGAAATACAAGTTTATTAAGTAATAAATAAAGCATAATGGGGACATGCATTTATTAAGGTCACTTTTCCCAAAACAGTACATCCTAAAGTGTTTAATTATACTTATATCACAGTAACTTTACCATTTATGAATGAATTATAAAGAACAACACATACTTTTCATACTGTTTGTCTACCGTTACATTAAGGTTGTTCATTGTCCACAAAAACACTTACAGTATATAATTTTCTATTAAATATATATAAAAAAACAGCTCGTCATGTAACAGTGAAATCATAAATTACAAATACATCGACCTTTTCCGACTTTCCTGACACTTAAAGCTCTAAAACTGGAGACTCCTTCCATAAATGTTCAATGACACCTTAAACAAAACCTCATCATTTGTTAAATAACACATCCAGCTTCAGCGCCGTGATATAGAGTTACACAGACCCAGACAGGACATGCAGTCCTACCAGTGTACTCTTCCTGTCTTCTGCCACCTCATATTTCAATCAATCAGCTGTAGTGAATTATGAATGAGGGACAAGTTGTGAAAACCACCAACAGGGGATCTTAAACCGGATCCGGACACGTGAGGACAAAAATCTCTCCACAGTCAAACTTTACATCAAACGACTGACTGTTCCAGGTAACAGGTGGCCTACATAATGAAGGGGAAATTAAAGCTAGCTAAGAATTTGGTGGTTGAAAAACCTTTGGCGGGTGTCGGGCCGCACAAACAAACACTTTCATTACCCACAGTGCCCCGCAGGATGCCCACCATGCCAGCTTGGATCATGATAAAGCTCTAAAACTGGGACGTGATATCAAGGTCTCTCTTTTTATTCATTTTTATCCAGTCACCTGTCCCATTGTGCTGATTATTCATGTGTAAATGCATTGCCCAGAGACTGCTGACTCATTTAGCGCATTCATACGTATATAATCACCGGTCACAAACGACCAGCGAATAAATCAACAGCACAGGACAAGAGCAGAGCACAGAAAGTATTCCTCCCTCACAACCAGCTTGGATTATTTACACAAGGGCCGCGGTGCTGTCTGTTATGCTAATGTTACCAGTTTAATTTCTGTTCCGATGCCAAAAATACAAATATTATCTAGGGCGCACGGGATGGGTATTTGCCTGTCTGGAGGGCTTTATGCTAATATGTTTGGGTGAAGTTTTAAATATTCATAGAATTATTATTTTTTATCTTTCTCAATGCTGTCTATCAAAAAGTCCAGTTGTAGAATAAACGGGAAGAAACTATTCAGGAGAAAAAAATGTTCAAGAGATAGGTACTCGACATGTAAAGTGCTGTAAGAGGTAACAGGATCTTGGCTGAAGAGGAAAATAAAAACAGATTTGAATGAGAAATTCAGCATGTATTCAATTCAATTCAATTCAATTTTATTTATATAGCGCTTTTAACAATGGTCATTGTCTCAAAGCAGCTTCACAAAAAATGAACAGTATAACAGACCCGGGGCCTTTTTGTGGGGTTCTACACATGTCTGTGGATTTTTTTTATCTCATCTCTCTCACTCTCCCTCATCCTCTGTACCGCTTTATCCTGTATTCAGGGTCGCGGGGGGCCTGGATGCAATCTCAGGAGACTTAGGGCACGAGGCGGGTACACCCTGGGTTCCAATCTATTGCAGGACACACACACACACATACACACAGACACTCACACTCTTATTCACACACTGTGGGAAATTTGGGAACACCAATGAGCCTAATCTGCATGTCTCTGGACTGTGGGAGGAAACCGGAGTACACTGGGGGAAACCCACCAAGCCCGGGGAGAACATGCAAACTTCATGCACACAGACCGAAGGCGGGAATTAAACCCGGCCCATGGTGGTACTTCTACACATTCTGACCAATACAACATAATATACTGTATACAGTATATTACGCATTTTACGTTTGGAGCCTCTCTCAGCAGCCAGTCCCTGGTTTTCTGTGAACTTCAGAAGAATCTTTGAAAAAAGGTTACGGACCTCAGCTTATGACTTCATGCTTTATTGGAAAAATAATGGTGTACAAAAACCTGGATCATATTTAGGTTGTGTCTAGGACCGTAAAGGATTTTCGAGAACTCTTTATGATTCCCAGAGGATTTTCTTTTCAGAAATGTTTCCAAGAGAAGCGCCGTTTGAAAGCTTGAACTTTTAACCATCCGACAAACCCCTGAGAAACCCCTATTAAGAATGCAATACTTTCAGAGTTTTAATGGAGACTCATTTTTCCTGCCACTAATTTGTGAAAATCGAGAGCTTAAAATAGATGCTGCTTGTTTTCCCTTAACAGGACTCCAGGATTATAATGAAATGCATATTATTACATTCATATCCTTGAGATTTCATCATAATCGGTTCAGCTATTTAGGACAGCTACCACACTTGATTCTTTCTCATTGTGAACTTAATATCATTGGGCAGGTTAAGTGTTTGGAGTAAAATGGTTAAAATTGTTAAATTGTCGCTAACATGTGCTTACCATTGCTTTAAACAACAAGAAAGAGGGGTAGGCCAAGTTTTTCATCCTCAAAATAGATAACAGAATATTTGTATGAAATGTTTCAAATTGTTTGAAGGTAAGGGAAAGAAGTCATAACATGTCTTACAACTTTAAAAGTAATACATCTCCTTCTGTGTTAAACATTGATTTTGATAAGGGGATCCACCCTGGGCACAAGGTGAATGTACACCATGGATGGGATGTCATTCCGTTGTAGTCCATGCATGCACACTTTTGGACTTTTGGCTGATTTCACACTTGATTCGTTTCGTTCATGCCTATGATATGAATGCTCCCATCTTGCCGTCTCCCCAGTTGGCCAGCTTTAGTAACACCTTAGTAATATTGTTTTGCACCAGTTTTTACACTTTTCCGATACATTAGGTGGCGGTTTGCACATAGTTTCTTTATGAGCCGGCAATAAACACAAAGAGACGAGGAGTACAGGAGGTCGACACTTGGGCTATACCTAAAATTATTGATATTTCGGACAAAATGTCAAGAGCGACGTTTGGAGCTTTATAAAAGCACAGTTTGGAGGGCAGAGAAAACTTACACAGGACACAGAGAACATAAGGGAGTATGTACAAAGAGTAACTCAAGCTCAGGACTGAACCAGGAATCCACTGAGGTCCCTAATCCCAAACCCAGCCATGAGTGGCAAAATTACCTATTCTGTACTGTAGGTGTGGAGGGTGTGACTCTATCCTGTCAATCAATGCAGCACTAGCCAATGATTCGCATCCATGAGTTTGTTTAAGTGGAAGAGAGCTAATAGCACGTTCCCCTGTAACGTTGGAATCTTTACTGTAAATATCTCTCATTATACGCACATTAAGAGGTTAATCCTGACCAGGAACAATCCAGTTAAGATGTCTTTTGTGTCCTTTTGTCGTTTGTTAACAGGACATAATTCAGGACATTTCAATATATCTTGTAAGTGATTGTTAATTACCTGAGCATGTCAACAAAAGGCCCATGCTCAGCGGCCCAAGCACCGAATCGTTCCTCTTTTATCACTAGTGTCACACTGCGCTAAGAGCCATGAATAATTGATACTCTGAAGGTACAGGCTTCACTCAAGAAAGGCCGAATGCTGCTGGTGCTTTCATCTGCACTTCATAGTCCCCGTCAGATATCCCACAACAGTTTTTACACCTGATTTGTTTTTTAAGCGCGGACCCGAGACTGATCGTCGCACTACTTACAAACCAAGTTACCTTCCGAAAAACCATGTAGAGTCTTAATCTATAAACTTTTAAAGCTTTTTAAGAGGATTAAATGAATGGGAGGGATGCTGTTACAGAAAAACAATCAGCGCAGGATGGTACGGTGTGAGCAGGAAATACTGATACCACTCGAAAGTTTCTTATTTTCTCAAAAACAGCAATAACCCTGCTGTGTTTTATCCCTCGTACAGTATATCACGGAAACATGCTTGCAGGGACAATTTCATTATACTTGTTTTTTTATATCCAATTACAGCTATATTCATTGTTGTGAAACGTCTGTGAAGCAAGTTCAGTCATCATTCATGCTCCTGCTGTTCCCTCACTAGTGCTATCAGGATAATCAGGGTAATAGGGTGTAGATTATGGGTTAGGTTTTGTTGCCCTGTCGACTCAGCCGGCTTAACACAAAAGTGTGCAGTACGTCATTGTGATCACAGTGTGAAGGTCAGACGGTGCCACTGGCATATACTGTATAGCTTCACACAGTTACAGTGAATCAAAGCTACGGTGATGTAATCTCACCTACGGACATGACATTCGGGGGGAGAGAGAGAGAGAAATTTGTCAAATTTGGCCATGGTAGTCCTTATACCATAATTTCCAACCCCAAATCTATTCAATAGTAATAGCATTAATAATATACATTAAACAGCCAATATTTTTCATCTTGCCTATATAAAAAATATTATGCAAAAAATTATAACACAATTTCCCTTTGGAATTAATAATGTACTCTTTCTTTTTGAATATATAAAAAATTATGCATACTGTATATGAAAATTGCTTTAGTGGGAGAAAAAAACACTCCAGGTCATGCTATTATAGAAAATAATCAACTTCAAGGTAGTAGGAGTAACTCTGTATATCCACCCCATCGTTTATTATTTTAATAACAGCACAACCTCAAGTGTGTGCAAGTGTTCCTTACATATGGTACTTATATTTTGGTGTGACTTGGGACATTTTAATGTAACAGTGCTTTGTTGCTAATCAGCAAAAGTGAAACCATAGCAACGAGATCGGAATGTCGAGTCAAAACTGAAAAAAATACCCCAACAACAAAAAACTTTTTTTTGTATGTGAAGGATAAGATAATCCCATTTGAGAAATCCGGCGCATTGTTTGTCCGCTGTTTTGTTTGACACGTTGTCTCTCCGCCCTGTAACGCACACCTTTTTCACTTTTTCTATGGATCACAGCTTCAAAGGCATGTCACTAGAATCCAAAGTCTTTAAATGATATATGACCTGAGAGCGCTCGTACATGTACTGCTTTCCTCTCTCTCTCTCTCTCTCTCACACACACACACACACACACACTCACACACACACCCCTAAGTATTTTTTTCTCCCAATTCAGCATGCAGTAGTGGGTTATTTACCCGGAATAGCCCAAGCGGTGTTTGATCTCTTGTTTCTACCAGGGTTATGGCCCAGGGTCATGGTGTCTGGAGCACTCCGGGGGTCGCTGTTCATGTCTCCCTCTGCAAAAAGACTCACTAGATTTAGACTTTATCATTATCATCTCTGGGAAAACCAATTCAGTTGTGTTAAACTCTGTGCTTGTAAAACAAAGATTACATTTCAAAAAGTTAGTAATTTAGTCAAATCAATCAGATTTATGATTGGAACCTTGCATCAGCATTCATTCTTCATTGCAACACTAAAGACACACTGGACGCCAAACATATCGTGGTTGACTGACAGTTAGAGGGAATATCGGTGTATAATATATAACAATCAGTTCTAGATTTTTACATGATAATAAAATTGAACTTTTATTGTGCAGTATTGTACATCGGACGTAATATCATGAGTCATAGTCAGGGAGGAAAAAAGTGAACCAAACAGATTCCTGGTAACTACAAACATTCAAACTGACCTGTAGATCACTGGATTAGTACGATTTTAGATCTTAAAACACAAAATTCAAATCAATTCAATCAAAGGGGAAAAAAAGGAAAAAGTATAGAACATTCTCAAAAAAGAGATAGATACAGTTCAAGAAACATGCTTCACACATGCAAAATAAATGATCTTTATTAAAGAAGAAAGAGGAATACACTATGGACTAGGGCTATAGCCTTTTGCTCATGTTCTTTGCCCTGTTCGAACAAAATGACTTCTGTAAACCTGCCATGCTGTTCTTTTATCATTCTCTCCGAGTTACCGTTATAATTATGTATGTTCAAGGCATGTTTCATTTTTATATTCAATGTCGTCATGGACGAACTGGAGGATGTATGTTTTCGATACCGCTCTGGTTTATGGAGAATATAATCATAACTGAAAACACAATTTTATTTTAATATGTGTTGAGGTTGCATCACCTCGACTTCTCGTTCATTTATCTCTCGGGTATGAAGAAGAAAAAGAATTAGCTTGTCAGCTTGACAAACACCTCTGTCTCTGAGACTAATGCTGCGATGCAACTTGTAATTCCCACCTCCAACCAGTAAAGCCAAAAAAACTAAACAACCAGTTTCTAGAGGGACATCAAAACATGGCGGTGCACTGCATCAGAAAAAGAAATGATTTTATTGACTTATAGATGTACCATAAACATAAAAGATGTACCAGATGTTGGCCCACTCTTGGCATAACACCTTCAACTCACCTGTTCAGGCTTTGCACAAGGGCAGACACTGATGTTGGACCTTGCTTTGTGCACTGGTGCGCAGTCATATTGGAACTGGTGTGAGGTTGTTCTTCTAGAGTTGAGCTCAGCCCCTAACTGCCAAGAAATTCTTTTACAATTTCATGCTCCCAACTTTGTTGGAACAATTTGGGGAATTTGGGGCCTTCAAATTGCACACCAGTGCACAAAGCAAAGTCCATAAAGACATGGATGAGCGAGTTTGGTGTGGAAGAAGAACTTGACTGGCCTGCACAGTCCTGACCTCAACCCAAAAGAACACCTTTAGGATAAATTAGAGTGGAGACACCAGTGTCTGACCACATAAATGCACTTCTGGAAGAATGTTGTTATAGCTGTTATAGCTGCAAAGGTTGCAACATCATATTAAACCCTATGGATTAATAATTGGATGTTACTCAAGTTCATATGCATGTGAAGACAGACGAGCGAATACTTTTGGCAATTTAGTGTATATGTTGCAAATTGAGATCAAATCAAGATCATATACGGATCCTAAGGTAATGATTACTTGCAAAAAAGTATAAGAATATCTAAAATGATCACAAAACGAATTAGAGTTCAAATTAGAGATCAAGACATTGTTCTGATAAACTACTGCACCCCAAAAAGCAATCCCCTAACTTAATCAGTTAAAGTTTTGTTTCAGCAGTTTCCATAATCACACAGTTAATCATCCTCACCTGTATGACAAACTGATCAGTCATAACATTAAAACCACCACAAGCTGAATTAAATATCATTATCAATATATACCAGTAAACCGGTGACAGTATCATGGGCACCCAAGGCTTGCCCATGCCCACAGAGGAACTAAAGGCCAGTCCATCCTGTCCAATTCTAGAAAAAGCCAATGCAGCACATATTCAGTCAATGCTGGCCATGACAGAAGGGTACTAGATCATGACCAAGCTTAAGGAAAAACGTTCAAGGTTGGTCACCCAGCCTCCAAAAGTTCAAGGTTGGTCACCCAGTCTCCAAAATCCTCAGATCCCAATACGAGCGATCCCCCATGGGATGCACTGAACTAACAAGACCGATCCACAGAGGCCCTACTCTGCAACCCACAGCACCCAAATGATCTGCTTCCAAAGCTCCAGCGCCAGACACAACAGCACTCCCCAATGGTCTTGTTTAGCCTCGCCCTGAGGTGCCAGAGCTCCCCCAGTGGCACAAGGGAAACCCGAAACCATAGTGGTTTTAATGTTAATGGTTTAAAGGTTGTGGCTCTTTCAATGAATATATACATATACCATGATCTTAAAATACTATAAGAATCCTGCCGCAGTTCCCAAACAAACCTGTTTATTGTTTATGAAATGCACAAATGAATCCAGTTCCCTGTTTATCAGAAGTCACAGAGGAAACACTGCATAAAGCGTGTGAATATATTTGCACTGATGATGCGAGCGTCTTGGCGGGACGCAGCAGCTATTCCCAGCTTGATTTAAATAGAAGAACAAGTAAAAAGCTATAAATCGGCATGTGTGCCAGAGAACGGGACTGAGAAACAGCTGGATCCTGAGAGTTTGGTCACACTGTTTGCATTTCCTAGAAATTCCTTGAGGAAAAAAAAAATTTCTGCGTGCCAATAATGATGGAGTGCAGTTATAAATACAGACACATGATTGAAAGATTGACATTCAACGTTCTATCATTTCTCTTATTTTGACCTGTCAATCATATCAATGGCTTTTCAAAGCACAGCCTTAGTGGAGGACCTGGCAGGATTTTTTAAATTTGATTAATAGGCTTTTGAGTGCTGTTTCATAAATACTCAAGTGCAGGAAAATGGATTTTCTCCAGACAAGGTCAACAAGTCCATTAATCTATATAATCTGTATAAGTAAGCAAATGCTCTTATACTGCACTGATTTGCCATTCATGCATTAAAAAAAAAAAAAAAAAATTCTGACACAGCATAATTTTCAAGGTGACACAAGTTAGCTCCTGTCAGTGTTTGCACTCCAACCGTTATAAAGTCTTTCCCTCACCTCCATCTCTTTTTATCTCTCTCTTGCAGGTAGACATGCAAATGACGTTTTTGTTTCTAGTAAGCAGAAAGTACTGTTCTGTCTTAGAATTCAGCCCTATCGATTCACCTGCTTCCACAGAAACAGTCTCAACTGTCCATCATTCAGTTTTGCAACTCGCTATATTATTCTCTTAGTGTCTTCTCATATTGATCATTAGATCATCGATTTAGCTAACATTAACTTCAGCAGAACTTCAGCATGTCTATCAGTGAACTGAAAAGAAACAGAAAATCAATAGTGAGTGCCGTCGCTTCCGTATAAGAAGGAGTGCTTTATTTTGTACTTTTTAAGAAGGTGTTTTCTTCTACCAAGAGTAGAAGAATACAGTTATAATGACTCAAAAAAAAATAATATGGAATGAAGATTAGCCCTTAAAATTGTTATAAGGTCGATTTATCGTTTAGTTCTTAACCCCGGATTATACATCATGTTGAAAACTCTTATAATGCTACAACACTGTAACACTATAGTGGAACGACTATAAAAGTATAACACAAGGAGTTTATGGTACCAATTACCATACTAGACTTGGGAGCCATATCTAAAAATTACAACAGTGTTCTCTCTCTCTCTCTCACTAATTTTCTATACCGCTTATCCTGTTCTGGGTCACAGGAAAGCCTAGAGCCTATACCAGGGGACTTGGGGCACAAGGCAGGGTACACCCTGGACAGGGTACCAATCATCGCAGGGCACACAAGCACACATTCATTCACACACTACAGGCAATTTAGACACACCAATTAGTCCACCCTGCATGTCTTTGGACGACTGAAGGAAACAGGAATACCCTGTGGAAACCCACCAAGCAAGTGCAAACTCCACGAACACAGACACAGAAGTCAAACCCAGACCCTGGAGTTGCTACAAAAAGACCCTAGGCTACAAAAGTGAGTCAATCCCCATAGACCCTTGTGTTAAAAATGTTTACCACGTTTACAGCAGTTGGTCTCCAAAACTAGATTTACCTTTCCTGACAACTGTAACTATCACGCACTCACTCATCATGTATACTGCTTTATCCTGAAAACAGGGTAATGGGGGGCCTGGAGACTTGGGGCATTTCAGGAGACTTGGGGCATGAGGCAAGGTACACCCTGGATAGGGTGCCAATCCATTGCAGAGCACACATTACACACTAAGGGCAATTTTGGGAACGCCTGTTAGCTTAACTTACATGTCTTTGGACTGTGGGAGGAAACCGGTGTACCCGGAGGAAACCTACCAGGCACAGGAAGAACATGCAAACGCCGGGTACACAGACCCGAGACGGGAGTCAAACCCAGAACCAGTCCAAGGCAACAGGGCTAACACTAAGCCACCGTGCCGCCACACAATTGTAACTCATCACTTAAAATGCTATTAAGCTATAAAAGTATGCATAATTAGGGATGTAGACGATTTAAATGATAGCTGTAATGCGTATAAATTAACGTTATCCACAATAACACTTTAGCTACTCTTAAGCTAAATTAGCTAGCTTGTGAAAACTGAGGTAGGTAGGCGTGTTTCACCCAACAGCCAGATTCTGTTTGCTCCACCCATATGTCCATTTATGGATTAAGCATGATTTAGGCAGCGGTAGCTCCCGCCACAATAAATAGGCCTCCGCGAGGTGACCTCCAAAAATTTTAAGGGGTTATGTCATGGAAAGGTGGTCCAATTCTTTTCATACAGTTTGTGTGTAATGTAAAAGGTGGCGGTGCTGTAGTTTGATGTGACCAGGAGGAGAGAAACATAATTTCTGGTTTCATAACAAGATTAATGTAATAGCTTGACTTAGCATCTACACTAGTGCCACTGAGATTGTCTGTGTGATATAAACACGAAACGAAATATGAGTATGTATATACTTGCATATCTTTTCTCACTCTAGAATTTAAAAACAAGGAGTCAGAAGAGAAATGCCAGACAGGTTTGGCCTTGAAAAAAAGACTACAAATAATCTTACATAACGTCTCTTAGTAGCTGTGGTAATGTCAATCCAACTTCTGTTAACCAAGAACAGAAATCTGAGAACTACAGTGGGCACATGTTCACTCATACTAGTTAAAGATTATTTTTGTCATCCAGTCATCAAGCAATTAAATAGATGCTGGTGTTGTTCATAAAGGATAGAGTTCATTTGACATCAAATCACTGCACCTACTGTGTGATCTAGGATTTCTGCTTGATAAAATGTTTGCTTAAAGGATAAAATGGTGCATAGTAGCTGATTTAAATATTCCGACTGGCACGCTGAGTCGCACTTGCCCTGGGTAATTGTGCAAATTGGCATGCATTGGTGGTGATTGACTGCGGTTTCGGCTGGCACGAGTGGCAAAGCCCCTGCTGATTCCAGCTGTCACCAATGTCTATTAACCATGATAAATCGCTCCTTTCCTCTGAATCCAATCAGAAACCCCTCATGAGAACTGTGGGCTGGTCAGCTTGGGCTAAATAGTTTTTCAAGCAGAGTGGATTCAATGCCAGAACAGAGGGTGTGCATGACACATCTGTGCGCTCCGTTCTGTTATCATACTTCATACTTCAGCCGGATGAGTGCGGTGTGGAGCACAGGGAATGCTCCAAACCTCAAAACAATGTTAACACCTTATAATGCAATCTGTTCTTACATTCTCTTAAAGGCCACAGAGACCTAAACAGAAGCTCAACACAAGACATGATTGGAGCGGAGCTAATGCTTATCACATGCGGTGATTGGACCAGAAGAAATGAAGTGCAGAATGGCATTTGAGCACATAGTTTCACGAGCTTTGCAGCATGATCTTGGCCCACACAGACACTCGCATGCAAATGCTAGCGTTTCCAAATCAGCAAGTGTTCAATGGCATTGTAATCAAGAGGGGAAATTGTTCTATCGCTCTGGGGCTCAGCTGGCTTCTTACTCTGAAGGATGGAAATAAAGTGGCATGAATAAATGATGAAGAGGATCGGGCATGGCAACAACGCAAACTTTGTCAAACTGCAGTATGCACAGTTTTGCATCAAACTTTAGAACAAATGTGTTTCTTTTGTTTGTTTTTTTTTAATTCGGCTAAAAAACTGCTGGAGGATGTCCAAAAGGCAGGTAGAGGATCGCAGTTTGAGCTATGTGATTTATATATATGCTTACCAGACACTTGGTATTTGAAACACCTGTACACCGGCTTAGTTATGCAAATATCCAGTCAGCTAATAATGATAGAAAAGTTAAAGGTCCTATATTGTCTTTTTATCAAATAGATATAAAGCCACACCAAAGTTAGAACAGTGGAGTGTCTACTTATATGAGTTCACATT
Source organism: Heterobranchus longifilis (assembly GCA_028570985.1). Classification (NCBI taxonomy): domain Eukaryota; kingdom Metazoa; phylum Chordata; class Actinopteri; order Siluriformes; family Clariidae; genus Heterobranchus; species Heterobranchus longifilis. The sequence goes on along the minus strand of JAOVVB010000041.1, from coordinate 2,208,513 downwards.
TGGGGAAAATCTAACTGGCTTGTTTAAGCCCTAGCCAATACAAAAATGGAAACAAAGGACAAAAAAAAATTTGTACAGGGGTACCTGAGACCCATTCTAAGATCTTAATATATAAAGGGACTTTGCATAATAGGTCTTCTTTGAAGTTTTGCTATTAATTTAATGTTCACATTAAACATCAGAGTGAGGGAAAAGTAACTCAAAACTTTTTGGTTTTGAGTATTTCAGATTTTTATGTACAACAGTTTAAACAAAATTACAATTTAATAATCAAAATTGAGTAATGTGGGAAGAAACAACTTGTGGATAAGAGAGCCCAGAGAATGGCCGGATAACTCAAATAATCTCTCTTTACAAACTGTGGTAAGCAGAAAAGCATCTAAATTCACACCTTGTTGATCAATGCGGTATAACAGCTAAAAAAAACACATTAGGTTCCATACCTGTCAGCTGAGAACAAGATTCTGAGACTACACTGGGCAATTTATTGATAATTATGAAAATATATTACATGTTCCTCCAAATTTCCACTTTAGGTTTAACCTGGGTGGCTGTCAATATACTTCCAGTAACGCCTCTTCTTTGGCAATAAAGAACAATGTCCATAAAGCATCTGTGTACAGATTTGTAAACCGTGTCAGTGCGATCATCACGCCTCATAATCTTTTGCTTTCATCACAGTATGTGGCCTGCTGGGGCTGCTGGTCAAGGTCAATGTGTATCCATCTCCCACTTACTCCTTCACACTCCTTAACTTGCCACATGTCCCATCAAAGAGCTTTCTGTCTGTCTGCCCTGCTAGTCTTGCGATTGTCTGACCTCCAAACACTAGCCAACCAGATGGTGTGCTGGGCGTGTAGGGAGCCGTGGGAAGCCGCAGGTTTTACAGCCAAAGGACGAGCTCTAATGTTGCATAAGGCCTCATTAACACTGCGCTACGCTGTGTTAACATCCCTCGAGGAGTGCCTAAATGCTCCGTGGCGGCCCTAAATGTCCCGCGCACTCCGTCAATAGCACGGAACTGATAACGAGCTCTGCGTGAATAGCGGCGAACTGCTTTCCTAGCCTAACGACGTGTGACCCGGAGCTCCATTTCCCTTTCCCACAGTGGATTGTTCTCTTTAAAGACTGAAAACGGCCAACATTTCCCCCTTGTCTGGAGCACATTGCGCTTGATGATGCAACACTATACCTGAGCATTAGCAACAGAAGGATAATCCTTTGATCCACTTTAAACAGAAGAGCTTTGGGGTAGAGAGAGAATGAGTGCACGAGAGCCTAAAATCGATCATTTCTTGTACGCACAGCCTGGAGTTTCTATTTTAACATGAAGCGCTATTGATTTGCTTTCGCAGGAGATTTCTCTCCGAGCTACAGCCGAGTCCGGGAGGACAGAGGCACATTTACAAGAACAAAACGACAGAAATGGAGAGAAGGGAGCTGAAAACGATAGCTTCTCTAGCGCCTCTCTTGATGTTGGCTAACAGGGCTAATGGGATAAGCGTTCTGGAGGAGTATACAACACAAAAGAGCTTTGTGCTAAAATGAGTGACATGTCCCCTGGCTAATGCCATGCTACACTGAGCTGCCTATTGTGCAAGCAAAAAGATTCAAGTTTAAAGGGCAATCTGGTTAGCAAAAGTCAGCCCACAAACTACTGGCTCCATATTAGTGGATCTGGTGATGCAAGTCATGAAGTGCAGAGAAACTAAAGAGTGACTTTTTTGTTTAGTGCTGTATTAGCTACATTATCATCGTGTTAAGTGAATTTCCAAAAAAAAAATGGAAAATAATTTCCAATTCCCTTATATATCCCTATAGAAAGACTGGAAGAAACATTTACAATGTTACAATTTACTTCACAACTCTACACTAGGTGAATTTTTATCATACAACTCTTCTATGCTACATAGCCTTAGCATTAAAAGTCCACAGTGTGAGTCTTTTCCCATTTTTTTCCCCCAATAAGAGCTAACATGGAGAGAGACAACTTGTTGAGAGGAGTTCTGAGACTAGAGGTGATTAGTGATGCTCTGCTGTAGCGTGACGTCCTGACAGCCTCTTAGCGCCGCGCCACATTCGGGATGTGCTACAGAGCCATGTGTCTCGCCTGGAAGACTGCCACTACAGATGTTTTCCTGCACCAACCATCCCTAGAAGGGTTGACATTGTACACGAACAGTGACAGAAAACTACACTTCTGTTATATGCTCCCTGTGAAAGACTGTTCCTTACTTCAAGCACGTTATGACAAGAACTCAAGAATAAAAATTTTTGTCAAGAATAAAACACTTGTTAAAAGAAAATGGCAGCGTGATGGGATGCAGGTTTACTGTATATCCAAGCAATTTGCCAGTCGATATGTTGCCAGTTCATATTCTATGAATGTCTATGAAGCAAGTTGTCACTTGCATTATTCAGCTAAAACCAGCCTCTCTTTCTTTCTCTCTTTTAATAATATGTATTTTATAATGTGTTTTTATGTTATTTAAAAAAACACAATGTCATCAAGTAAAAATATTTCCATGGTGGATGGAATTACAGCCTTATTTCTGGCTGTTACACAGAAAATTTCACCATATAAGCACGGTAATACAAACCAGCCTCACAACTCTACAACTCCTGGAGCTGCTGGAGAAAATTAATCAACACCATCTTATGCCAATTATGATGTTCTTTTTTTCCTTTTCATTTAGGCCAGGAGAAAAGCACATACATTTATCATTACATCATTTAAACCCACCTATCTGTTTTTAACAGACACTACTTCTACAAGAAGTGGTATCAAAAAGAAAAACCCAAAGGAAATTTTACTGTGATAAACTATAATGCATACATTAATATACCATATTATTATGGGGTACTTTAGATATTACCATAGTAGGCACCACAGGACTTTGTAGAGTAACAGGGTAGATACTATGGGACTTCAGTGGGTACCGTACTTTGGTGAATACCATGGTACTACAGTGGCTACCAAAGTTCAACAGATATCTAGTTTAATAGTGTTCAATATTTTGTGCATTCTGTACATAGTGTTCAGTATTAACTATGTTAGTTCACATTACAGGTAAGGTATAGTCCAGGCAGTACCATTTTAGATACACTATATGGACAAAAGTATTTGGCCAAGCCTGCAATGGTATTGTATCCAAATACATACAGTATACTTTTGTAGCCATAATAGCATACACACGTCTTGGAAAACTGTCCACAAAATTCTGTAGTGTTTCTGTGGGAGCATTTTTGAGGCCAAGCACTGATGTTGGACGAGAAGTCCTGGCTAGCAATCTCTGTTCCAGTTCATCCCAAAGGTGCTCGATGGGGTTGAGGTCAGGGTTCTGTGTTCGGGCCAGTCAAGTTCTTCCACAACAATCTCATTAAACCATGTCTTTATACTCTTTGCTTTGTGTACTGGGGCACAATATGCAATAGACAAGGACCTTTCCCAAACTTTTGCCACAAATTTGCTGAAGCATTAAGATTGCCCATAACTGGGGATAAGACTTATGATTAAAACACTTGAATTCTAAGGTGTGGCCAAATACTTTACAGTATAGTGTATCTGCTAAACTTTGGTATCCAATAATATCCACTTGTACTCGTATGTACCATGATGCAATGCAATATGGTATGTATATTGTAATATTAGAGTTCCATCATACACTGTGGTATTTAATTAATGTTACATACATACATTGGTACCATACTGTATAAACATTATGCTACATAATCATTACATATTTTTGATTGTATCCTGGTACAATTTTCATTCTTCCATACCACAGCACATGGTAGAACCATGTATCTTACTATGGTATCTACCAGGATACTGTCAAACATATGTTGTACCAAAGTACTGTATGTACCAGGGTAGCCACATGTACCTTAGTGAAATACATGTACTATATCATCAATGAGTACCATGGTACTGACAAAAATATTATGGTACTGACATTTCTTATGGTAACATCTAACTGGAAATCTATTTTCTGGGTGTGATTAAATGAGGGGGGAAAATCAATATGTCTTTTATTGAGAATCGGTGCTGCCCCTCAGCAACTAGTGCTAATCTAGTACTAACTCACTACCTAGCCTATATGACTGAGCTGTCTTTGAAAAATAAACCCAAAAGCTGTTCATTGATTTACTTCAGAAAAGAATTGGAATGTCTTTTTTGTCTATTATTTCAGTATTTACTTAATTTTTTTTAAGGTAATTGTAGTTTTACCCCTATCTCTAAATGCCATGACTAGCTAAAATTACTGCTAATGGTAATGTTCATCTTGTACAAACAAAAAAAGGTGTTTGTGCTTTGAAATGCACTTGTTACAGTCTGAATTAGCGTAGCTGTTTCTTCCCATCTCCTTTTCCTGACAGAGAGAATAGTTTTTTTGTTGTTATTGTTGTGTGCTTTATTTATATATTTAAATACGTTTTAGCAGGTAGCACAAACACTATAATATTGGTTTTATACAGTTTCCACAGAGTGATGTTTTGTCATTTGAAAAGGAAATTAGCATTTTCTTTTGAGGTAAAAGTACTGCTGTGTTTATTACTTTATAAAGCTTTGACACAATGATATGATTTTAGCATTCTAGCATGACAGTTAATTGTTAGAACAACAATAAAAAAATAATCTGCTCTGTAGAATCTGAGAACTGGCTCATCTTTATTCATAGCTGCTTCAGATTGTCTAAAGTACACATTCTTTTGAGCTCTACCCCGTAATTTAAGCAATTTCAATCCAACCAACTCAGCAGCCTGCCTATTAAGCTTTGTGTCACATTCTTTTCCCAGTCCCATTTTTCCTCAAAGACCTCATAAGCGGTAAATGACGAGCCGTTGATGGTACACATGAATCTATCCGCAAACTCAATAATTCACCGCTGCGCAGTCTTTGACAATAGACTTCATTGTTTTCTGAAATGTACATTTTCAGTCATACTGTATTATCCTTTTCCCACTTTTTTTTGTGCTTTTTAATGGCTGGATTGTGGATTGTTCTGGACCGAGTAGCCACTTGTGATTCCTAGGTTTTTCTGGTTGACCGGGTTTGGGAGAGCGCGTGATTAAAATAGGCGCGTGTGGAACATGGAGGGGTGTGTGTGTGTATGTGTGTGTCCGTGTGGATGTATTTGATGGAAAGGTAATGTGAGAGGGAGTTGTGTACTGTGTGCTTGAGCTTTTTTGCTCTCTGCAGCTAATGGTAGGTCCAGTAATACAGAGTCAACTCACATCACAAGAGAGAGAGAGAGAGAGAGAGAGACAAAAGACAGAGAGGGGGGTGGGGGGCAGAGAAATGGACGAAATGAGTTCTGACTGACTTGTTCATGGATCAGTGATTCACAAGAAATAGGAAATTATGTGTGAGCAGAGGAAGAACGCTTCATCAAGATCTAACCTTAACAAGTGTTTACGTTACACAACTCCACAAATATATATTTTTTTAATTCAGATTTCTTTTTTTTACTCTTTGAATTTATCATTAGATTTCATATTTTGTTTCAATAGAGAAAAAAAATTTAACAAAAAGCCGAGTTACTGTTCCCATACGGAAGCTAAGTATATCTTTGATTATGTCCTAATCCTAAAGTGTTAAATTCTCGTTATACCACAACAGTAACAGTGCCATTTATAATATTAACATAATAATAAAAAAACACCACTTTTTAGTTCGGACATATCCATAATTTTTGGAACGTCTGTGAAACAAGTAAGCTCCTGTTCGCGCTTAGCAACTACATCTTTTTTCTCTCTTGATATTAATGAACCTGAGCAAACACATCTCGTCATTTTACTAAGAAATCTCAAAACGTAAACTCCTCTGTCCTGAAGACTCTCTCATGTTTTTTGAAATGTCGAAATCTTTGACATTTACCGAGCACTGACACTGGAGAGTTCATTGGAAATTCCATAATTATCAAATAATTGGTAGCTTCACCATGTCACTGATTACACAATTTTTTATTAAAGAATGATTTTTCAGTCGGAATGCTGTTACATTTTTTTATTAATGTTTGTTGTATCTGAAAGTAGCAAAACATTATTCAGGCCTAGTGTAGCTTTTCACCTATTGATATTATGTCTATTTTACTAAAATAAATTAAGTTTGAAATGTACTTAATTTGATTTAATTAACTAAGCCTTAACATACCAGTTTTACTTTTACTCAACATTATTTATTTATGTTCAACTTACATATTTTACTTAAGTTAACATTCTGCCTATAATTGAGTGTAGCTCTTTATCTCAATTATATAATTAACAGTAACTAATAAAATTGGTGTTATTTATAAGCAGGATTTACCTACGGGTGGCGTCAAGTCATAACAGGAATTTGGATCGTGAAGAACAGAAGAACTTGGTCAAGAGAGTAAAAACTCCCTTTATTTCTCCATATAAACTAATGCATTTATCCCAGTGTTTCACTAGTGCTTGGATACCTTTAACGTAGAAAGTGTCCTCAGTATGCCAGAGCCATGATTAAAATGCCTGCTTCAGGTCTGAAATCCTGGCCTCCCAGGAACTCTTTTAATAGACCAAACATATGGAAATGTCTTGGAGCGAGGTCAGGACTGTATGGGGGATTGGCAATAACTCCGAACCGAGTTCCTGTAATGTGCAAGTGGTGTTGGTGAATGATTGTGTGTACGGTTCCCACAGACAGATGCATCTCTTCAACAAGTTTTCAAGCATCAGATCAGTTCTACTCACTAAATGTTCAAAGGAACGAGTGCAGAGGGCTCTGTGCCACCTCATCCATGATCGTCAACCACAGATGTAAGGGCTTCTTTACCACATTTGCACTATTCAAACATTTTACTGCAGCTAAGAATCTTATCACCGTACTGTGTTTAAAGTATTCTGTAAATGTCAATCGCTTTTATGACTTAATTCATCAGAAATTTCATCACAAGTGCCAGTTTGCCCCTCGTATATTTGAGATATTAACTCATTTATTAGTGACATTAACCGGATAAGTGTATAGACACTGACTGTAGATTATCTTCAAAACCCGAGATCTGCTTTAGCTATTAAGATCCTTTTAAAAACAGTTCTGAGACTGTATGCGGCCCTGGTTGCTGGCCAGTAGTGAATTGTTCTGACCAAAGAATTATTGCTGGTTGGAGAAAGGTCTATATTTTAGGTGTGTTTGATAACATGAAGGTCTATGAGTTTAATTACTGTACAGTGCTTAACGTCTTCTGGAAATGTCACTCGGTTTTACACCTTCGTTCACAAGAAATTTTCTCACATGTCCCAGGTTGACTTGAACACCTCTCGCACACAAGTAACAGACGATTGTAGCTCCAGTTCCAAAGAACTGAATAAAAAAACTAAAAGAGATCTAAGATTTTAGAGTTAATATATTTTAGCTAAACTATCCCGTTAATTACCATTTACAATCGTACAAAAAACAACTTTAATTATTGATTTGATTATTTGTAGTTAATTCAACATTGAATCCCTCAAACTGTCCATCAGATAGCTTTTTAAGTCTTTGCTTTACACCTCAAGCACAACCAGGTGATTTATATCCTGGTTATCTCTATTTAAAACTAAATATAGTTTTCTTCTGATTGCGCTATGTCTGTTTACCTTTCAGCCCATTAAGAACCAGAGGTACATTTGTCTTTATGAGCGCCTGAGTACTCCTCGATCAGCACTAGTCAATCTTCCTTCCAGCATACATGACCTTTCATCCTGGAACTGCCCCGGTTTGTTTATTCTACCTCCACTACCTGGTGTGAAGAAGAGAGGATACATCTGATAAGCTATTTAATTGAGTGGAAACCCATCAATATGGCGTAGAACTCGCTGAGAGGCTCAGCAGGAGAACGTGAACTGAGAGTTCGCAAAAACAGGACTTCTTGGGGTGCAGCATTGCTAAGTGAGTGTTTCTGAAGGTTATTTTAGAATTTTATTTCAAGATGCTTTATTGCATGCTTTAGGCAAAACCTGTAGCATCATATTGAAGATTAGTTTACTAAAATTCTAAAGGTTAAGGTCCATGATCATCAACTGCTCATCAATAACAAAGTGACTTGTAATTGAGGTCAAATGCAATCCCAGGACAGAGCATAGTAGTTAAAGGGTTAAAGGTCTTCCTTAAAAAAGTCAACAGAGGCTGTCCTGGGACCTGACCTCATAACCCTGTGGTCATTACAACAGAACATTATCCATTATTCAGAACATTATACAAGGAACACTAGGTTTTGCTGTAAAATGTATTATTCCGCTTATGTCACACAGCAATTTGTCCATGAGACATCAATGAATCATACTGTTTATCCATTTATGGTTACTTTAAACAAGTTCCTGTTTCATTTACATCACAGCAGCTATAAACAGTCCCTCAGCAGCCTCTGTTTTTTATCTCTCATAATGTTACATAATGCCCTGTTACTGATTAACCGCAAACCTCAAACTGCTCAAAAGCCTTAAAGACTTCCCTGTGTCAGAAAACTCAATGTTGAAAAACTGTTGAAACTCAATGTTGAAAAATGTTGAAAAACTTTTTTTGTTTGTTTTGAAAGATGAAACTCGTCATGCTGCTGCATAACTCTGCTCAAAAATATTGTTACAGATTTACCTTTGACTGACACTGGAGACTCCTTCCTTAAACACGCTTAAAGACGCTAAAGCTTCGTAATAAAAAACTTCACAGTGGCAACCATTAATTGTTTGCATGAAAGCAAGTTTACACCTGTTAGGTCCTCTGTTAGCTGCTACTATAGAAACGCTTTAGAGCGAATGCAATAACCTAAACACATTATCGTGAGAGCTGCTATTCTCAGATCAGAACGTCAGATTTGAGAATTCCACTACGCTACGGTATAAACACGAATACATGATTTAAAGCTCAGCAATAAAAACAATCTAAACAATCCTAAGTGGCAGATTCAAGCTTCTGGATTAATACAGGACTTTGTTTGGATATTTAGTGTTTAACTGATAACTCCATGCCTGTACAGGACTGATCCCAACCCAAACAAATCCTAATTTTTTCCACCCCTAACTGCTAAGAAGGAGCTCTAAGCGATGGCAGCACACGCCAGAGACCAGAATGCTCCAGACTCCATCAGCATATTGTGTCTGTCCCCAGCGGCGTCCTGACTCGTAACTCCTTTTGTAGGGTAGCAATCACAGCCTCAGAGCACAGCCGTCAATCAAAGTCAAGCGCTTTTCAATAGGGAATAAGGAGCGATCTCACATTCCAGGCGCTTTCCCGTAAATCTCTCTGTTCTCATAGTCACTGAGAGTCAAAGGTAGAGAAGTAGAAAGGCGCATGCTCTTTTAATTAGCATAGTGAATTATTCTGTGACTCACATTCTCTAAGGGGAGCTCATGATTCTTTTAGTGTTTGGTTGTTTTTTGTTTTTTTTCTCTTCTTCTTCTTTTCAGTGACATTGACAATGAGAACGTAAGTTTTCCTCAGGTCATGAACTTAAAAATTGTTAGTAAAGTAAAAGCTGGGATTATTCTTCCGCTTGGTATTCATCAGCGCACATATTTTGGATTTAACCGCTGCATTTAAAGACTGACAGAGTCTAGTGTCACTCCGAAACTAGTCCGCACATGCATGACTTATTATATGACCAAGGAAAAAAATGGTGGTGTACTGTTAACAAAAAAATAAACAAAAAAAATGTGTTGTGATGATGAGGCGGTACTCTTAGCGCACTTGTTTACAAACTTTACATTGTTTTATTCCTCTTATACCACAGTGATTTACATTTTCATGTATTAAAGAATGACACATTGTACTGCGTAAAGTTACGCTTGTGGAGCGTTCCTGTTACGTTCTTACTTCTGTTATAACTAAAACAGTAACACTGGAGACTCCTTTCATAAATAAAAACACCAAGATCACAAATACCCTTCGCTAAAAATAAAATACACGTTGATAATCTGATCGGTATTAAAAATAGATTATGTGGTGGGTCATCTAAGTCCCTGTGAATACGTTTCATGCAATCTTCTGCTCGAAAATATGTTTTTTATTTATTTTTTATTGCGAATAACTTTCATGATAGAACTACTACTCATTGTGTCTAATTATATACTTATATCCTGCACTTTGTTTCTAATTATAAGATAACTAAAAGTGAACGTGTGGTGATTTGAATATGCAGTGATACTAAACTGATAGCTTGAAGCTTCACTTTACTTGTTAGCGACTAGAGCTGTAGATCATAGGTAGCTTGTCGCTTCGATGCGATTTTTTAAATTCGATTTGATTTAAAAAAATTTCAAGCACCTATATGGTATTTCTTTATTTTTAAAGTATATTTTATATAAAAAAAAGTATAGTTTTTTTTTATATTTATATTCTTTTGAAAATTACAAGCCTGCATAATAGTAAGAATTTATTGATTTAATATATTTTTATATTATATAATTTTAATTTT
>JAOVVB010000041.1:2167642-2179962 GCA_028570985.1 Heterobranchus longifilis | reverse complement strand
TTTATGTGTGCATGTGTGGTATGAGTGTGTGTGTGTGCGCGTGCAGGCATACGCGCGGGAGTGTTAACATTTGTGATGTGTACGTGTGTACAATAGGCCGCACATGCTGGGAAAAAATATCGCACTATGATGTTACTCAATGTGATGTCACTGAATATAATATCACTCAATATAATGCCACACAGAAATTTATTAACCACGTTTTAGCATGAATTTAAGGCATTATCACGGCTGACCCTTTTAAGATCCTTTAGTTCCTCTTGTTATGTTAAAGAAGGAAGGGAGAAAATAAAAGTGAAAATGAAATAGGAAGCTAACATGGGAGATTTAAAGAAGGCTAGAAAGCAAGGATGTAGGAAAGAGGGAATAAGGACAAAACAAAATCATAAAGGAAGGAAAAAAGAAGGTAAGGCGGATGGATGGAAGGATAGAAGGGAAGAATGAAGAAAGGAAAGAAGGAGGGAAGTTATGAAAGTAAAGAAAGTAAATAAACAAGAAATGTGGAAAGATGGATATATAAAGGAAGTAATGAAGAAGGAAAGGGGAAGGAGAAATAAAAGGGAGGAAAAGGGATTGAAGAGAAGGATTGAGGAACGAAAGAATGAAGTAACCAAAAAAAGCCAAGAAAAAAAGGAAGTCAGGAAAGAAAAAACATTTAAGAAGAGAGGAAGCACAAAAAAGGGAAAAATATGCAAAGAAAAGAAGCAAATGGTATCAAGAAAAAAAAACAAGGAAGAGAAGATTTGAGGAGGAAATAAGGAATTAAACAGGAAAAGAAGAAATGAAAGAAGGAATAATGAGACAAGGAATGAAGTACTGTATGTCAAGGAATGGAGGGAGAAAGAATGAAAGGAAGGACACAAAATGAAAGGAGGAACATAAAGATAAGACAGAATAAAAGAAGTAAAATAAGAGAAAAATAAAAAAGAAGCAATAGGTGAGTGGATGATTATTTATTTACTACATTCTATTTGATGATGTAGACATTAGCTAAAAAAAAAAGCTAAAAGCCTCTTAGTTGAAATCGTTCCCGCTGAGCAGTTTGTTCAAAGCTTGTTTTCATATTTCGCTTCTTTCTTTTAGTATCTGTCATTTTCAGAATTTATACCTTCTTTTTGTTTATATTTATTATATTTAGCTGTAATGCTGCACAAACAAGCAGCACTCTAGTCAAAATACCTCGCCTGACTGAGTACCAGCTTGTGATCCAATAAATATTCACACTGCTTCACTACCTAGACATTACTGTTTCAAATGATGCCTCTAAGGAGAGTTTACTCGAATAGATGAAATGCTCAGAATGAGTTCGCCCCTTGAGTTGGAAGATTAACTGTAGCTGCAAGCAGCATTCGCAAGGGTCGAGCACCGTACGGACGTACGACTGTGGCTCGGAATGGCTTCACCGGTAAGAGACGGTATTACCTCTTGGGTTGTTATAGTAACGTGGTTCTTGTACATGAAGGATGTAAAGACATATTTTCAGATCCTGGAAACATAAAGATTTAGAATTTACTACAAAAAGTTTGTGTCAGGTTCAGATATCTCCTTTTTGTTTCCTATCACATTTTTCCCCTCTATCTTATCTCTGTGTTAGTGTCTAACATTTCCGTACTGAATATACAGAGAATGTCTGGATGTGAAGGATAGAAAGCAGAAAGTATCAAAGATAGGAATAAAGAAAGCAAGACAAAAAGAGGAGATAAGGAAGAAGAAGAAAAAGGAACAAAGAACACAAAGATAAAGAAAAGAAATAAAAATAAGCACAGAAGTTGGAACGAAAAGTGATGAAAAGAAAAAGAAACAGGAAATAATAGAGAAAGAATAGAAACAAAGGAAAAAAGCAAAAAAAGAGAAATAAAGAAGGACAGAAAAAAAACTAAAGGGAGGAGGAAAGATGAAATGAAAAAGGAAAGTAAAAAGGGACTGGCACGCCATCCAGGGTGTCCCACGTCTAGTGCCCCGAGTCTCCTCTTTCTTATCTCTGTGTTAGAGTCTAACATTTCCATACTGAATATAAAGAGAATGTCTGGATGTGCATTTTTATTTCTTTTAAATGTTTTAGGCAAATTCAAATTCAAATTTTATTTGTCACATACACAGTCATACACAGTACGATATGCAGAGAAATGCTTATACGACTGCCAGTGACCTTAAAAAAATAAAAGCTTATACATAAGAAATAAATATGAATAAAATAAATACGTTAGAAAATAAAATTAACTAGTAAAATATACTGTACAAAGTAAAATATTATTATTTCTAACCAATACTTGCCCTTCTCATAAGACTTTATTTGTTAATCTGTGGCACTCATCAAGGTTAACACACTGAAAAAATTCTGATGCATTCTGTTCTTGTTAAATTTCAACATGCCTACGAAGCATTACAGGGAAGCACAAGAGACTAATTAAAAGACTGAATTGGATAACGGGGCAGGTAAGAGCCCTTGCTACAGCTTGTAGTTCTGCAACGTACTTTATACAATTTGACACCGAAGGAAAAGTTGCCGCTTTAAGGAAAATGGTGATTCGTTCCCTCAGCATGGCTTCTGACTGACAGTCACAGTTGATTTGGCGCTGATGTGAAGTGTGCGCATTTTAAAGTGCAAATTTCCTAACAACACTTGAAATGTTTTCTGACATTGTGTGAACTTTCCCATGCCTCTATCCCCACCATATCTTTGTTCTATGTCACATATCAATACAATAACCCCCTCGTTGCACTTCCTTATTCCTTATATGGTAATACCTCTTATAGCTCGTGTCCAGATGAATATTCATGCAAATGGCTCACTGGAACCCTTTTGTCTAACCGGAAAATGCTAATGTGTTTCCTATCATCTGTCTGTCTGTCTCTGGGTATCCATACAGTATGACTTACATGTTAATGACTTTAGTTCCTTTGATGTACAGTACAGAACGTTCACATGGGGCACCTGGCCAAAACCTCTTAAATATTCTCTCTTTTCTGAAAACTTCACTAAAGAGAACTTCAGACACATCATGTGTGCGTGTGTGTTTGTCCCTCTCTCACAGGTCAGGGTTGGCCGGTAAGTGTGTCAAGGCATGGTGGACGCATCAAACAATAATTCTCCACTAAAGAATAATTCATTTTAAACTTAACACTAGCAAAAAAGACTCGTTAACTAACAAGACCTTTTGATGACTTGTGTATCTTATACACTTTGCACCTTTACCTTAAAGTACCCATGAAACCGTATGTTGATGGTTTTTTTTTCCGTATGTTGATGTTGTTTTTACAGGAAGTTTTTTTGGGAGAGAGTTTTTTTTTTTGTCATGTAGAAGAGCTTGGTTAAATTTCCACAACAGGCAGTCAAAACTGTTGAAGGGGAATAAACACACACACACACACACACACACACACACACACATACACACACTAGCCACATGGAATTATTTTGCAGAAAATTGCACAATAACCACTCAGGTCGTCCGTGTTGGATTTTTACCTTTTTTTTTTTTTTACAGTGGACAGTGTGTTCGAGAGAGCATTTGAATGGAAACAAGTTGGAAGGAAAGAAGCAAAAAGAAAAGAAAGAATGGAAGGGAGTGTGAAGGGCAAAGCGAAGAGCATACTGTCTCATAATTTACCAGGGAGGAAGAGCGGGATGAAAGAAATAAAGAAACAACAGCTGCATGTCTTGAAATAAAAAAGAATAGGAGAACAATGGAAGAAAGAAAGGGAGAAGGCATATGGATATCCGAAAGGATAGAAAGCAGAAAGTACCAAAGAAAGAAAGAAAGAAGAACAGAGGCAGGGATGAAAAGCGAGGGGAAAAAAAATAAACAAAGGCAGAGAAGAAAGAAAAAAAAAAACTAGGAAGAATGTAAAAAAGAAGAAATAAAGAAGGATGGGAGAAGATAAAGAGAGAAGAAACAAAAGGAAGGGGGACGGAATGAAAAAGAAAGGATGGAAAGTAGGAAAGGTGGGCGAAGGATGGAAAAATTGCTAGCAAGTGTGTAGCAGCTTTTCCATTGAACATTATGTTATTAACAAAGATGTTTGATGGTGAAAGTAAGAAAATGTTTTTGAAAGAAAATCAAACAGTATTTACTGTGGTACGCCGAAATATTACTACTTACATTACCACTCTGTGTATTTGTGTTGTTCTGTAATGATTGCTTGCTTCAGATAGTCATGAAAGCAGTGATACTATAGTGCAGGAGAGTTTTAAGTGAGTCTCTGTGTACTCCAGATTCAATATGATGCCTGAAGCCACCGCTTTATACGAAAGCTGAAATGATCTGTGTGTGAAATCATTTAAAAAAGTATCCCAGTCCATCTTGCGGAAATGTAATTAGATCTGGTTGAACAAGAGAGAGAGAGAGAAAAAGGGGATCAATGCTTTATGTTTGGCCAGACGGGAAGAGAGAAAGTCATGCTTTCTTGTGTCCATGTTCCTCTGCTCTGAACGTTTCTGGACTAAAAACACAGCAAACACGCTGGGTGATACACCATACAAAGTGTCAATACTAATGATACCGCGAGCATCTTTTGTAGATTAATACTTAAAAGTAGTGGGAGAGCACGAATAGGAAAGAAAAGTCCAGCCCTCAAGTGTGTCGTTGAAACACAAACACGGGCATTTTTAAAGCAACTTTTAAAGATCAGGTCCATTTGGAAGACAGAAATGTTTTTATATTAAAAGGTAGGTCTTCTGGTCGGTGCAGTATTTCTTCATTTCTGCACAATGTTAAGGGTTGCCACTTAGCGTTTCCCAGCAATGTTTAACGACACATATGTGTGTTTGAACTCACACTCCAGAATATGTGAGAGAAGGGTGTCGGGTATGAGATGATGAACGCAGTGGTGTTGATGGTGCATATGATTAGGAGGTAAACGAGCTAGACACACTAAAGCACTGAAGCCTGCACCGGTTAGTTCAGGATTAATCGGGGTGTAAACCCCATAAAACCTCAGCCCTGATTTATTGTAAAATAAATCATGGAAGTCACATATTAATTACAAAGATTAATATACAAGTTGTTCAGGCAGCATTTTTTCCCTTTAAACCATGCTTGACTTCCAATATAGTGCCTTTTCGATAATTAATTTGTTTCACATGACAGATGATTCCCTACCATGTAAACGTACAAGACTAAATTTTCTACCTGTTTGGCAACAGTTTCTTTCTGTGATCTATTAGCTGCCGACAAATACATGCTGAGGAAAGCCCCGGACTGTATAGCCTTCTACTATATAAGGCTAGTCAAGCACAAAAGCAGTGATAATGCAACAAATTCTCATAAATTACAACTCCCCACCCCCCAACCCACACGCACTGCATCCTGTCTCTAATGGGCATATGAGTTATAGGTTTAATTCCAATCTTTACACTGCTATAAATGAAGCCATTTGAATAAACCACAACGGCTCATAAAAGTGCCAGGCAGGATGGAGAGAATCCTGTTAAAATCTCTTCCCTATTAGATTCTGTCTTCTCTTTACAGCCTAAGATGGAAGTGCCTGAGTGATCCAATGTGACAGAAAGAGCATTATACACACTGCTCTGTGTGTGTGTGTGCGTGCGTGTGTGTGTGTGTGTGTGTGTATGTGTGCGTTTCCCCCATTCCATGAAATGAACCTGCAAAAAAACTAATACCCTTTTTTTCCCCTCTTCAGACTTCTTTTTTAATACCTTGATGAGGTCGAGTTTCGCCTGAAGTCCTCCATGATTATTTCATGAATCAACCCCCCACAAATTGACCGAATTTAGTAATGAAAACTCTCTGCATGGAAGGTGCATTCTTATTAGTTTTACTGTTTTCCAAAGTCTTTTACATTTCTTTTTCTACTTTATACCACTCCAGTTCTTTATTAATTAATCTTATTGAGATTCTTTTTCTTCTTCTTCGTTTGATTACTATTATGACCCACAGAATAACGACAGAGTGTACAGAACGGTGGAATTCACGCAGCAACTCAAATGTTTTGGAACCTGCATAAAATTTATATCTGTAACTGAATTACTATTTACATTGTAAGATCTTTGACTAAGACACAAGGCCAGTTTCTGGAGTGCATGGTACCACTCCACCCATATGCCGCTCTCTAGGATCTCTCTCTTGGATGATATAAATGGTTGACCTAGGACTGGGAGTGAATGATTACCATTGTGCAGGTAGGCAGCAGCAAAATGAGACAGAGACTTGGAGAGCAATATGCATCCAACTTTGGAACATCCCTGGCGGAATACCTACCAGGGTACTCCAGACTGTGGTGACAAGAGGTTTCCTGCCAATACCCTCCTTGAGGTCTAGCATGGAGATAAATCAGGTCATCCATATACACTTCACCAGGTCATGTTAAGCAGCTGTTAAACTATGATACCTGTTTCAGGTGGCAGAAATAATTATATAGGCAGAAATTCAAATCAGGATTGGGCAGCACAATGATGGGGCTGGACCAGGGGCTGGTCCATCATGCTAACTTGCAAATTTAGCTACTTCGCCCTTAGAATTTTGTGTTCTGTCTAGTGGATCAGACCTGATGTGAAACTGATTTTCCCTAGTTCCTGCTGCTGAGATGGTGTAAGGACCTCCCTCATTCTGACCATGATGGTTTCTATAGGAACTGTAGGTAGAATGGCATAGGCGGACATCGACAGAATATGTTCAATCCATTTATTTAAGAGATTTACCTGATATAGTTGAGATTCTTTCCTCTTACTGGGCGTGGTTATAACAGATTGCTCTTGGTTAAACTCTTGGAGCTGATTCGACCAGTTATAAAGTCTGTGCCACCTGATTTGGACCCGCAATTGGACAATTGGAACAACCTAGTTAATACGCTACTGCATCTGCCTTACATACACAATGAACGTCTAGAAGACCCTGGAGGGTGTCGGCCAAACAGTAGTTCGTACTGGTTGAAGCCAGTCGAGGCATGGGGTATTACTTTTAAGATGTAAGGGGAAGCTGGTTTTATTTATGGCACTCCTTGTCAACCACCTTCCGAAGCATGGATTTTAGTGTTTGGGTGAAGAGTTGGCATTCTTGGTTAATTATTAGGTTTTGCTTACATGGAACATTCACCATGTAAGTCCCTGTGTATGATGTTACTATATAAACTGTTACATATAAGATACATACAGTACCACTCAAAAGTTTGAATATAATTTGTAATTTTTAATCCCATTTGTAATATTTCAGTATATAATTCTACATTCTAGAACAATACTGAAAATTTAAAAACTATGAAATTACATATTGTATTATGTACTTAAGTAACAAAAGCAATAACAGTCAGTTGTTATTGTAAGACATGAAGATCAGCTGTTCTGGAACAGTTCTTGCATGAACAGTATTGTCAAGTGCATTTGGAAAACCCATCAGGGACCATGATGAAACTGGCTCTCATGGCAAGACCAAAACTTACCTCTGCTGCAGAGAAGTTCATTTTGAGTTACCAGTATCAAAAATTTGACATTAGAGATTAGAAGGCTTTATAGAGCAGACACAATTCTATATCAACTGTTCAGAGGAGATCATTGCATATTTCAGATGCTTACAGCATTGTTTTACAATGGAGAAAAAAATAAAAATCAGAAAAGACCATGGAATTAGAAGGTGTGACTGGTACTATATGAATTTATTAAAGTTATTACAGCTAAATATACTGTCAGAGCCGTGAGTATAGAAAATTAATTATAAATTTCTTATTTGAGAGTTCATTGGTACTCTGGTTTGATGGTGCATATTGGACCAGTGGTTTCTAACACATACTGTACGTAAAAAAGGCATATTATAAGTGGATACACAGAATATGTTAAATGAGTAAAAAGAAAAAAAAACAACAACAATTATTATAATGGAGATTAACCTTTTATGACAATGGTTTATGCTGTTACATAATAAAATAGAGCTAAAACCAATTTAACCACTACAATGTGACCGGATTCTTGATGGCCTGGCATGCATGACTCATCTGCAATGAAAAATGAAGAAAAAAAATCAATTCTTCTCCCAAATCTCCCAGTTGAGGCTTTGCACAAGAACTATTACAGAATTGCTCATAAAAGCCGTCTAATGTCACCAATCACCAGCAGTTAATCTTCACCCAAATGAGAAAGAGAAAGAAAAGGGTGCTTTAAACTAATGCTTTAAACGATGACTTAAAATGATGTATGATCTTCTGATATGGTCTTGGGCTTTTCTTCACTATTATACTGACCTCTGCACCATTTATTGATCTGTTTATTATAGCAGCATGCTCCCTATTCCAAAAAAAAATGGCTTGTTAGAACCATATATTCTTTCCCAGGATCAATGCAGCAGTTTACAGATTGTATCAGGCCCTGGCTATTATCACAATCAAGCCCTCCATCAGAAGGGAAAAAGTGTGACATGAATACATGTGAAGGGGCAGAATTGTCAGTATACGGCAGACAGCGGGGATATGAAAAGACGTTTTGCCCTTATTTAGCCATCGTCAATACTTTTTAATGTTCCAACCCCCATACAACCTGAATCTGTAGTGAAATGGACAGTCGGTGGAATTGAATATATTAAAATGCATTGTGTAGGAGTTTTCAGGGTCTGTCTACATAACCCTTAAAAAAAATCACAGAAAATGCTTTTTGGTATGCAAAGTTTGAGTTTGTTTGCCTGACTCGATGCCGCTGAACATGTGTGTGGTCAAGCAGAAAAGTGCAAGGCTCAAAGGAATGAAAGGAAAAAACAAATGAGGAGACATGTGTAAGATTTTTGGAGATGCAGTGAGAGAAATATAAAGACAGATGTTGAAACAGGAGGACATGCTGCGAGTGTCATGGCATGGAAACAAAACATTTAGAAATCTGTGGTGGGAAAACTGTGAGAAGAAATGGTGCGTTATCATTTTTACTTCTGGCATCTAAATGCAATTTCTCGCAAGAGTTGTGAATAACATTTGAAAACAAAAAAAGGTCTCGACCTCTCTTAGGACCATCTGTGAGCCGTTAAAATAATTTCCCGAGGATTTCTGGACCCCTGACCCTCACAGTCCGTTCGGCACACGGAGATGACCTTCCCGTTCTGGGTTTCCATAATAGGATAAAATTTTCTGTTCGTATCCAACAGATCAGCTGAATTTGACCTTTCCTGACTACAGAAATTGTTCAAATTTTCATACAAACTCTAGGAAGGCCTGCTTAGTGTGACTCTGTACTTGCTGTTCTCCGTTTGCATTTAGAGATTGATCAGAATGCTACTTCTTGTCTGGTCAATAACCTAAATTGCCCGTTGTGATTCGGGTCACATCACATGCTTCTTTTTGCGGCAGTTATCAAATGTAATCTTGCTGCAATTGCGAGCATCCTAGGACATTTTCTACTTATCCTGGTTCAAAACTCTACAACTGCATACAAACTTAAGGCACTTAAGATGCTGGGGTGCAGCAAGCAAAGTCTAGCTTTTAGCGAAATTCAAACAGCTTTCAGCCTTCCCTGGTGGGAGCTGTAAGTGGGAGCATATGATATGTGGAACTGGCTGTTGGGTTGGAATTAAGTATTTTTTAAAGTAGTTTATGGCGGCATGGCAGTGTAGTGGTTAGCAAGCGGTCTCACCCCTCTATGGTTGAGAGTTCGATTCCCACCACAGTTTGCATGTTTTCTCTGGCTTTTGTCTGGGTATCCAGTATCTTCCCACAGTCCAAAGACATGCAGTGTAGGCAAATTCCAAATAGTGTGCGGCTCTAGGCTTCCCGCGAACCTGTACAGGATAAACCGTATAGAGAATGAGTGAGCGAAGAAATAGCTTATAGTTCATCCTACGATACCTTAACAGAACAAGCCGTGTTTAGCAATCACAGACCAGTAGTTTTGTAGCTAAGGGGAAGCTTTACATTTTAAGTTATACCTTCAGGATATAATTAAAATTTCACTATTTGGTGTCACTCTTAATATTTTAGTAATGTGTAATAAGTAATAACACAAATGTGGTGTCTATTTACATGTACATTCATGCTAGGATAACGCATACAGTAGGTTCTGCTGCTCGTCTTCAACCTTCATTTTCCGAGATCGACTCGTGCTCATAATGCAAGGTCTCACTTCTTCACTGTATTGACTTCTCAGCAGTGGATCGCTTCTCCTCCATCTGTTACCAATCTTTCAAAAAAAAAAGTTCTGCCTCTTAAGGAAATATTAAGGAAAGCATTTTTATTTTTTCAAGACCTTACAGAAACTGACTCACTCTCATTTACAAATCAGTGTCAGCCTGGTGATGATGGATTCCTTTAATGGTTGTAGGGTAATTTCAGCATCAAATGACACTTGTACATGGTCAAGTATCTGGTGGGAGAATTTGAGTCAACTACTACCTGTAAAATATTTTGCTGTTGGATGCTCCCGTCTGTGAATAAGCCATTTCTTTCTTTTTTTTTTTCCCACTCAACTAGATATTTCATAAAGTGTCATAATTCTTATTTTTAAATGTATTCAGGTGACGTATTTCACACAGAACTTTTCAGAAGCTTATCTACTCTGAAATCCTTTCACATGAGTGCTGATGCTTTTTAAATCTTTTTTGTTTTGTTTTGCTTTTGTGATGCTCGAAGGGATGAATTCGAAACCGTTATGTGTGCTTAGTGAAGCAAAGTTGTTTCTTCAGTCCACACTTTTATTCCCAGAGTTTTTTCAGCCAAGTGCTGTGTTTGAACGTGGAGGCGTCTCAGCGAGGTTTACTCAAGAGGAATCTGGCAACCTCAGAAGCATGAACTATATGCCTGGGATTTCAACTAAGCATTAGTACACCATTTTAGACACAATATACTGTATTGTAAATTCCCCTTTTATAACAAGCACACAAGCTTATCAGCTATCCCTTAATATCATCAATGCTGTTTGGCCCAAATGTAGTCATGTGACACCGTTGCTATCTTCAAGACTTTTTTGTCATTTGGATATTTACATTGATACTCACAGATGACCTTTCCTGGAAAAGCATTGATGATGGGCCAACCTCTTATAAACCGTAAAATCGCTGTGTTCTGTTACAGTTATTGTTAAATAATAATTAAGAACTAATCATTTATTAATGGTTGTCTCCCCCTAATAGACATCTTGATAATTACATAATGTAGCAGTTACCATGTGACTAATTAGGAAGTTAGTGTTTTCCATGATGGGCAGTTCTAAACATACTGTATGCTCCAGTAAATCAGCAACGATCTGTGTTCATCCTTGGCCTTTGGTAGCTTCGTTGGTATGGTTATTGTTCTTATTCATCTATATTTTATAGTGTTTGATTATTTGTTGGATTTGTAATTCTCACATATATTTGTTTATATTAGCTGCATTATCACATGGGAAAGAGATTTGTGATGTTCTTTGCTTATTATTACATACCTTTTAAATTGATATTGGGGAATATAGCATTTGCAAAAAGTGTTTATGTGTGTAAATATTGAGTATGTATATTTATATTCTTTATTGTTTTCTTTCTTTATTTTATAGTTTTACCCTATTAAAAGTTGGAAAGAGACACACTGTGTCTGTCATTTTAATGAGGGTGGAGTTTAGCTCGCTGTCAAAATATACAGAGGATGTATATAGAGGACAGTACACGCTGTCTGTTCATTGCCAGGAACTTTGCATGTACTTTCCAAGAGTACCCACTCACTCATCTTCTATACTGCACCACTTTGTCCTGTATACAGGGTCGCGGGGGGAGCCTGTCCCAGGAGACTTGAGGTGACCCTGGAGGTGCAGGGCGACAGTGCTAACCACTAAGCCATGTGCCGCCCTGCTAGTAACAAGAATAGATCAAATCACAGGACTGCTTAGGCCCTTACCATTACCTACCCAACTATACTATGTAAATTTACATCTCTGTGGATATACAATGGCTATGAAGTGTGTCATTAGAGAGTCTTATGGCTCAGAAAGTCCTCAATTGACTAAACATGGTGGAAAAAAAAAAACAATGTTAATGAAAAGCAGGCAGAGTTTTCACGACATCGAGCTGCTTCTATTCAAGCGTTCTGGATGTGCTTTAGCTTGGAGCACGGATTTAAGAGGCTAGCTCCGGCAAAGTCAGAGCCAGTTAGAAATCCTTAAAGGTGCTGGTAATCCATCTGACCAACAAAACAGCAGGGTGTTCCCTTTTGATGGAACGGGATTTATAGTGTTGATTTGGAAAACGAGAAAGCAAGATTCCTGACAACTTACTGTAGCTTTACTGGGTAGGGAGATATACAGTAGATGTTGAGCTGTTTTTGGTTTCCGTGTCTTCTGTGAAAATCATTGTTAAGCTCTCATCGGTTGCCGCTCTCTTGCTGTATATGGTTTAACGCTGTGCTGTTTGGGAGGATGCACTTTT